>APFE030870968.1:16990-62183 GCA_000404065.3 Pinus taeda | reverse complement strand
GGAGACTCTCGTGGCAAGGGCCAGTTGTAGATTTACAGTTTACTTGTTTTTTTTAGTTTCTATTAGACTTTGTCACTTTAGTTTTCATAACTGTTGAGTTTTGAGTCCTTGACTCTTGACTCTTGACTCTTGACTCTTTCATATCATTATGACATTATGATATTTTTTGTAAACATTATATCACTGTGACAATGAAAATTTGAAGTTTGAAGTTGGGCCTTGGCAATTATAACTCATTGGTAATGATTGTGAATTATGAATATGATGCTTTGTGAAAGACTAAAGTTGTTTCATTTCATTTCATTATTCATGTTTCATTTTATAAATTTATAACATTTCATATCATGTTAACAGTTAGAAGTTAGGATTTAGAAATATCTAAGATATTACTTCTTGTAATGGTTAAACATAGCTTACAAGTACCTGTACAACTTTGGTGATCAATGATGATAAATGCTATTGAATTTCAATTTTAAAAACTTGAAGTTGAAACATTAAGATTGAATGTGATGAATCATGATTCATGAGACTCAATATGTTGCAGTTGTAATATGTGTAAAATTACTATCTTGTGGACACGGTTGATGACGATTATAATTTCTAGATGATTGATGTGATATGGTTCAATGATCAATCTATGTGTTTTTATGTTTTTTATGTCTAATTCATCATTCTACATGTTTTTGTTGACACAAATGAAAAAATATAAAAAATATATATATTTTTAAAAAATCGCTCCCGGATTCGCTCCCAAACCGAGAGCTTCTGAAAATGGTCGCTCCCGCTCCCGCTCCCCGCTTCCGCTCCCGCTCCCAAGTAACATTGATAAAGACAAAAACAAATGAATCAAGAAGGAAAGATGACCTCAAAGGGCCTAATGAGCCCTGAAGTTGGTAAGGGAGAGATCTCAAGGATTTTGAAGCGAAGTGTTGGATCTACCCCCCTGCAAGGAATATTAGTTCAATCACATCAAGCCCTAAGCCTGGGCATGGGAGATCCCACTTAATCCACTTTTCACTATCACGGAAGAAGCAAAAGAAATATATCCAAGGAGGAAAAAATCTCAAGAGAGAGAGTGACCCTCTATATTTATTTAGTTAGTATGTTCAATAAATGTGTTTAGCCATGAACAAATCAAAGATTTAGAGTAAAAACTGTTTATGCTAGATGTGGATTACAATGTCATGAATCCTCTATAACATGTGGAGCTTGTTGTGTAGGAGAGCAAGGCACCCTTTTGCAAAAACCCATTATGCAAATAGTACCTTACCCTGAAGATTTCATGCCAGATGTGTCAGTTCCAAGTTATCCCAAAGCTGCTTCAAACATGCATAAAGGCTCATATTCTAAATTTGTTGCTTGAAAAACAGAAATCTATGTATGTGAATCAAGAACACAAAACTCAATGTGTGAGGAAGATTTCAAATATATTCATATAGGCGGAATGGTTATGGCTACCATGCCTTAAACTAAACAATTGTGTCTCCAAACATGAGAATTATTGTTGCCCCCCATAGACATCTAAATATATAAGTTGTGAAGGAAGAAACGCACCCAACAATGTATGCTCCATGATCACATCTCAATCACTATAGATCACTTCACTCTGTAGACTAGATTCTCCATTGAATGCAAAGCATAACTCTATTCAAAACATGCCAACCCCTATAGTTTCAAAGCCAATTGGGTCAAATCTAACTCAACACAGCAATACCACATAAGATCTGACGAAAGTCAAATTTTGTGACCATAAATAATATCATTGAGAGCACAACTATCACAAATAAAAGCAATGATATGCCTCCAAGATGTCCTTTTTCAAAGTAGATTTCATTGGCATGCTGCAATGATTGTTTTCTTGTTCATTCTGCTTTCTCCAAGATGTGGATTTTAGCTTTATCCGTCCTTTGGAAAGTTGGGTGTAGGTTTGTCTTTGAGAGCCAACCCAGCTCCTTATCTACTTTTTGCTCTCTCTAGCAAGATGAGATACACCATCAACTCCCGACTATTCAAGGCTTTCGTGCCAATTCTGAGCAAATATTTGGGTTCCTTCTAGAAAAGTGAGTCTGATGAGGCTGCTTTCATCCACATGCAACAGGTTGCTATCATTGGTAGTGTAACTTTAGATTTGCTATATTTGGCAATGGTCACATAGATATCACCTTCATTTTCAATCTTTCCTGCTTTTTTGGTTTTTTAAAGCTAGATTATTTTTTCAAGTATGTCTATACTAAGCAGCATCTATTTGTGGTGGGTACAGTTTGTGATGCAATGGTTCAAAGTGTCCAATGATGTAGTGATTCAAGGATTCCAGTGAATGAAGGATAATGAGTCAAGAGCAGTGTTGAGCAAGTGAACTATTCTCCTAGTTTGACACAGGGTAGTTAGTTGTAGGGTATAGATCTATATGATGGTCCAAATGGCCTAATTTGTCTTGCCATAAATGTCAAATCAAAAACTTAGGTCGAATTACTAGAGCTAGTTGTCGTGCTTGCTATCATTGGTCAAATCCAAAAGCAGATTCAGTTTAGCATTCTTGGTTGACATTATTGCATGCAATCTAATTCACCTTATTATCCCAGTTGGCAAATATGCTAATTTTGTCAAAATCAAACGTTGGCTCACATTCCTAATATTGCCAATCTCAACAACTAAATCAACCTTCTCTGTTGTTAGGTTTGTCAAAGAAAAGCCAAGTTTGACTGGTCAACCACACTTCATATTTTCTTAATCATGTGAAAGCAAAAAGGGCCTTTCTTACAGTCACTGCTACTAATATGGCTAAGTTAAACAAATTCAACTTCCTCAGCATAGTTAGCAAAGTTGTGAAGTGTGTTAGAGCCTTAAACATAGCATGGTTTTTTTTACATCAATCTGACATGTAAATCAGTCTTGAATGGTTCAATATTATTGGACAAAGTAAGTTCAAAGAACAGTTTTGGGAACATCAATCATAAAAGGAAATGCGTTGGAATGAGTCGTTGCTGCAAACTTTACTTAACACGAGGTTGTATTCACAAATAAGAAACCTTCACTTCACACAAGAGGTTGCATTCACAAATAAGCATCCATACAACCTTCACTGTTTGAGGGAAAAAATATGTGGCTGCTAGGATAGCACACAACAAAGCAACAACCAAATAATTGCAAACAGTGTTAAACACAATTGAACAACATTCAGTAGGAAAGGAGTAGGTTTAGAAACTTGTTAAATGGACCATAGAGGAACAGACTCAAAGACAATGTACTTCACATTCAGGACAGAACTACCAGTTTACTTCACTGTTTCTTGCCTAGCATGGAGGATTCTTGATTATGTACCAATGGACCCAGCATGCCTCTAGGATGGCCTTGAAACTACATGATGTGCATGCCATGATCCAGAGCTCAGATGAGTATGGTCATCCGTAGGATGTTTGAAGAGGGCTTGTTGCACCTGATGGAACCCTAACATTGGAGAGAGGAGGAATCACATTGCTCACTTGACAACCATAGAGATGACACGTGGCACCCACAGCCGGATTTTGGACCCTTGGAGGCTTTGATGCATGATTAGGGGATTTTCCTCAATTGGGGATGATCATGATGCTTGGAGACATTTTCAGCCTTGACTTTGCCTTAATGGAGCATTTGGAGCCCTAAGAGGACATGAAGTCATCATCGTTTTAGGTCTACAGCTCACACGTGTGGGCTTATCTTCGCATTTTTTGTTGTAAATCTAGTGGGTTGGCTTGTAACCCAAATTTACTTTTTGTCTGTTAGTTTTTGGTAGCATTAGTTGTGCTCTAGCCATGAAAATTGGTGGAGAGGCTAAGGCACATGAGTTCTAAAGAACCCAAAAACCATTTGGTGAAATTCCACCCGAATTGTATTTTATTAATATAATTAATATTTTTAATGGGGTTCCTAAGTCTAAACTTAGGAAAATTAAAGTAGTAATGGGTATTAATCAAAATCGATGTTGCACTAATCATTATCGGATTAATTCGGCGCGGGGAAAAAATTGGAAAAAATCGTAAAAATCGATAAAAAAATCATAACATACAATAATATTCATTTTTTCAAATTTTTTAATATCTAAAGCATCTACAACATAAAATAAATACATTGACACATAACTATTATAAAAGAACAAATATATAAGATGTTTTATATCATTTCTAGTGCCACATCAAACATAACAGTGAATCATGTCCTAAATAGTAAGTCCTGACTCATGACTCCCAACTCAACCTCAAAATATCAACAAAAAATATAATAATGTATCTGATATCATGAGTATTAATGTCATATACAATGAAATGAACCAAATAAGTAAAGTCTAATACTATTGATTTCCTTTTCCCCTCTAGATGTAGAGGTCGGTGGAGTTGGCAGTAGACTCTATAGTCTGTTGTGCTCTAGAAGTTGAAGAACTAGGAGCTACAGGAGGTAGACCACGTCCTCTACTGATGACAGGGGTAGCTTGGGTCACCTCCTCCTCCTCATACCAATTGAAAAAAAAAAAAAAAATCCAACAATATTTTCACAAAAATCACAAAAAAAAAATTGCGATTTAATCGGCCGATAATATCTCTGATTTGAAAAAATCGCGATTTTCCGATTTAATCGTGATTAGTGCAACATTGATGAAAATATGGGTGAGAATGATCTAAAAGGCAGATCAAGTCAAGTTTTAATCTTAGTCGTTGATTAGAGACTTAATCTCGGTCGCTAAAGTATCAACGAGAAAAGTATAAGAAGGAGGCTTGGGGTTCATTTAGAAATACACACACAGAGAACGAATTGATTTGGAGTTCGATTTTTGGGGCTAGGAAGTTGAGAATTCCAACTAAGTGATCATTCTGCAACAGAGGGGCAGGGATAGTTAGAGAGCACTGGACAGAGAGGCAGAGAGACTAGTGGAGCCAGTGCAGCAGCTAGAAGGACTGACGTTGGGCCAATCTGGGCCCACGCAGGCCTCTGACGCAAAGCCAGAAGGGCCAACGCAGATGAAAAAGTTGCCCTCACACAGAGAGTCGGAACTGTCGGGGAATTGTCGGAACAGTCGAGAAGGTTGACGCAGAAGGCAGAAGAGACACCGCAGAGCTGACACAGAGCCTGTAAGGATGACGCAGGGCCAACACAGAGATAGTCGGGGTTAGCCAGTTTTGTTGCCAAATCAGCCAAAATTTGTCAGGTGAAGTGAGGTAAAACTCACTCAGTTTTCCACCATTATATTTTCTTTGTCACTGGATTGTCGGGAGGGAATCCAACATTGTATTTAGATTTACTACTTAATAATAGAAAACCCTCAGAGTTGTTGCACCGATTTTCCCGCATTGGGTTTTTCAGGGACTATTTTGTCCAAAAATAATTGTCCTATGTATCTTGTTCTTTGCTCAATTTTCTGTTTCATGTAATCAAATTTAAAGTAGTGTAGGATGCAGAAGTAATTTACTTCAGTATTCAGAAAATAACTTGATAATGTATATTAAAATTAAGTAAGAGAATTAAATTCAGTTTTTGCTGCAGTAGGGGTTCCTTGGAGTAGGAATTTTCACATGGTATAAGAGCATTGATTTTGAAACAGGAAGAGCAGATCCATCATTGAGCATAGAGCCCGATAGATGCATTTGGCAGCAATTTGAATCCCCTTGAAGGGATTGCACAGTCCTTGCCGAGAAAGCGGAGATTCCAAGGAAATCTCTCTCTAAGAGAGTCGACAGAGAGGTATGATTTCTAGTTCGTGAGCTTGCAGAGGCAAAGGGAGTGACGCAGAGCCTCAACGCAGTGCTTGAAGGGCGCAGTTTCTGCCGGGGCAAAAATCCGTCGGAAAAGAGTAAAGACACATAGAAGGGGAATTTTCCCCTCAAAGGACTTTTCTCGCCAAAAGGTCAAATTTTTCACTTGTCGGGCAGCAGACCAATGTTGCACAGTGACTAAAGGAGTCAGTTCGACAATTTTGGTGAGATGGCATCACATGGGCTCAGAGATCAAGACAGGTTGGAAGGAGCTTCCAACTATGTCATATGGAAGACCAAAATCTTAGTTGTTCTGGAGAAATACGATCTCGAAGCCTACGTCAAGAGTGTTGTGGTTGTTCCCACTGACAATGATCAAAAGAAGAAGTACAAGGCCGAGCAGGGGAAGGCGAAGAGGTTCATACTCAATAGAGTTGGAGATCATGTGTTCTCACACTTGCAGGGTAAAGATACAGCCTGAGAGATGTGGGAAGCTTTGTCTTCATTGTATGAAGACTCTTCCGAACAGCAGAAGATGTACCTAGAACAAAAGTTGCAGCGGACATTGATGCAGAAGGGAGAAGGGGTTAACTCATATCTTCAATGTCTTCAGGACACCAGAGACTAGCTTGTTACAGTGGGGTCTACTCCTCAGTCTACCGCGATGGTAAGGACGGCCCTAAAGTGGAGTCTCAAATGAGTGGCAAGTCTTCGTCCAAAGTATATTGGGCAAGGAAAGACTACCCTCACGGGAAGAGATGTGGGCAGCGCTTCAACAGGACGAATTAAGGAAGGATCTAGTTAAGGTCAACCTCAATGGCAGCAATGGGAGTGGCACGAAGACCAAGGAGGAGGAGGAGAACACAACTCTAGCATCAAAGGGACAGCGGAAGTAGAAGCGAAAGAAGGACATTTCAAAGGTGAAATGTTTTAGAGTAGCGAGATGGGCCACTTTGCATGCAAGTGTACTTTGAAGCAAAAGGATAAGGATGAGAAACATGATCCTAAGGTTGCTCCAGCAAAAATTGACGAAGATGAGTTTGCCATGAGTGCCCACACATCTCCAGGAGGGAAATGGGGCAATATAGAACTGTAGTCGGGAGGACTACATGTGGGCAAGATCCTTGAGGAGTCCACCTCTTGGATCAATTCCTTGCTACGAGAGCCCGAGATTTAGCAGTAGCAAGATGGACTTCATTGCAAATGATTAAATAGATTGTTCAGAGAGACAAATGCAGTAGCCTGAGACTAGGAACTGATCAGCGCAGAGCAAGGTTGGCAGCAGTGCAGATGGCACAGTGCAGAAGTAAACAACAGCGCAGAAGATTCAAAGGGTCAGAGACTAGTAGCAATCAGATTCCAATATTCATGGTATTATGCTGAACACAGTTAAGTTCAGTAATTTTGGATGTTTTTCAGTTGCTTCTCTCAGCAACTGAGTTGCAGTACAAATGCAGTGTTAGCAGTGGCAATGCTAGCAGCATAGCAAATGCAGCATTTGAGAGGGAGTTGTAGTGCAGATAAGTAGTGGCAGTGGCAATTTGATGGGTAGCAGTACAGTTGCAGCAGCAGCACAGTGTTGGTGGCAGCAACAATGTGGAAAGGAGGTGCTTCAGAGATAGAGCAGCATGCAATTGGACATTGTTGCTAGAGCACATTCCTTGCTAAAAGGGAGTGTTAGTTTTTGGTAGCATCGAATGTGCTCTAGCCATGAAAATTGGTGGAGAAGCTAAGGCACATGAGTTCTAAAGAACCCAGAAATCATTTGGTGAAATTCCACCCAGATTGTATTTTATTAAAATAATTAATATTTTTAATGAGGTTCCTATGTCTAAACTTTGGAAAATTAAAGTATTAATGGGTATTAATCAAAATATGGGTGAGAATGATCTTGAAGGTGGATGAAGTCAAGTTTTTATAGCCATTGATTAGAGACATAATCTCGGCCATTGAAGTCTCAATGAGAAAAGTATAAGGGGGAGGCTTGGGGTTCATTTAGAAACACACACGGAGAGAACTAATTGATCTGAAGTTCGATTTTTGGGGCTAGGACGCTAAGAATTCGAACTGAGTGGTCATTCTACAGCAGAGGGGCAGGGCAGTTCGGGAGTAATAGACAGAGAGGTGAAGAGACTACTGGAGGCAGCATAGCAGCTAGAAGGACTGACATTAGGCCAATTTGGGCTCACGCAGGACTGGCGCAGAGCCAGAAGGGCCAGCGCAGAAGTAGAAGTTGCCCTCACGCAAAGAGTCGAAATTGTCGGGGAACTGCCGAAACTGCCAGGAAGGTTGACACAGAAGGCAGAAGAGACAACACAGAGCTGACGCAGATCCTGTAAGGCTGACGCATGGCCAGTGCAGAGATAGTCGGGGTTAGCCAGTTTTGTTGACGGATGAAGTGAGGTAAAACTCACTCAGTTTTTTGCCATTATATTTTTTTTGTCACCGGATTGTCGGGATGGAATCCAACATTGTATTCAGAATTACTACTTAATAATAGAAAACCCTCAAAGTTGTTGCACCAGTTTTCTTGCATTAGGTTTTTCCGGGGACTATTTTGTCCAAAAATAATTGTGTCTTATGTATCTTATTCTTTGCTCAGTTTTTTGTTTCATGTAATCAAATTTAAAGTAGTGTAGGTTGCAAAAGTAATTTACTTCATTATTCAGAAAATAACTTGATAATGTATATTAAAATCAAGTAGGAGAAGTAAATTCAGTTTTTGTTGCAGTAGGGGTTCCTTGGAGTAGGAATTTTCACATTGTCCACTCAAAAATCAAACTTGTGTAGGGCCTTTTAGTTAGAAATTAGAAGGGGTAAACCTCATATAAATAAAGGATCACCTTCTTCATTTTGTCCATCATCACATGTGAAAACTCAGAATCTCTTCGAGAACTTGGCTTCGCTAGTTGTCCTTCACTACTTTGTGATGTGATCTTTTGTGGACTTTTGGCTATTGGAGACTAGTGTTTGTTGTGGAGACGTCATTTTAGAATAAAGCAAGCTTCTCCTTGGATATCTTGCGAGTACTTTTTGTTGAAGATTTTTCATGATTATTGCATGTAATGAATATTGCTAGGGTTTCTACTTTCCATGTCTAAATGTTTATATTTATATGAAATGCTTGGTAAATTTTACATGTTGAATTGAGGCTTTTGTTATCCATATCAAGTTTATGAGAAATTTTTCGATGTAAATCACTTGATATTTCATTTGTCAACGCGTTTCGAACCAACCAGTGTGGTCCATCGTCAGGACAAGTTGAAGAATCAGATCTAGATTGCATGTTAAATAGTTAGAGCAGAACATCCAACAACTATAATATTTGACCAAGCAATGGCTATATTGACTAACTAACAGCTATATTTGACTAGGAAACGGCTAGTTGGACCGGCATGTTAAATTTTACATGCTTTAATTTTTGTATCCTTGGACTCCCTAGAGAAGCTCCTACAAAGCTTTTCTCTAGTGAATTTATCTCCTCATAAAATGATAGTTAGGTTTAGCAAATGAAAACCTAGGGTTTTAACTTTTCCCCCTTACCCCCTTCAAGGGTTTGATATTTCCAAGGTCAAAATCCCTAAGACTCCTTAGGGAGATAAAAGGCACTAGCATCCATATTGGTGATCAAAAATCATAAAACTTTATCTTTTCCTCTCTCTCCCCTAAAATTTTGACCCTTTAGACAAGCTACTAGGGTTAGGGTTTCAAGCTAAATTCCAGTAGGGCTTGGATGTTGACCTAGTTTGAAGTTGCTTCACCTTGCTATGCCTTAAAACATCAAAATCTAACAATTTGCATGGTTGAAAGTGCTTCCCTAGGGCTAACATCACCAACCCTAGGCAATTCTAGGACTTGAAAAACCTTAATCCTACATTGAGGCTTCAACTTAGGGTCATTTGAAGGTTTCTTGATCTTATTGTTGATCATACCTTTTCTAGAAAACCTTTTCCTTCTTTTTGTATGCCCAATGGTGCTATTGTTGAATCATACAATGAAAACCCTAGGACCTAGGCTATAAGTTTCACCTTATAAGCCTCTTCATAAATATGTTATGTTGGAAATATTGAGAGGGGAGGCGAATCAATATTTCACTTTTTCTTACAATTTAGTATCAAAAGCATTAACCAATAACATCACATCAAAGGAATACAAGATATATATGTATAGGGAAGCTACAACTTTTGGTTTACCAGCTACAACTGGAAGGGCTACACCCCAGGTTTACCAACTCCCATTGGAAGGAGACGACAACATCCTAAAGGAATTTGCAACTTCCTTCCCTAGCACCACTCTACCACCCTATACAATAAAAGATAGAACAAAAACTCTTGGGCTCGCGTGCTAGGGGTAATGACCCAATTACAACAATATTCAAATATTGTTATCTACTAAGTCATTTACTTCAGGTCTACCCCTTTGTCGTGTCCAACTTGCTTGATGCTATAATGATCTTCAAAAGTATGCAATCCAAAAACAAAAGGAAGTCTAATTCATACCTCCAATTAGCTACTTAACGAGTCCTCAATCAACAGTTAGGACAGACCTATCCTGAGCTTCAAATCTCCTCAACACAACTCAACCAAGTCAACAAGTTACCTCAAGATGTGCCCTAGAATAGACATTGGTCAATCTCAGAAAGAAATTCTTAGAATAGCTTTGGTCTACTTAGAACAAGCTTCAATCAACCTCAGATAGGGCCTCAGAAATCTTGAGCTCGAATCTGCTTCAACCTCAAGTTTGGATCTATCAGAGGGCTCAGATCAACTTTGGGAAGACTTCAAATTTGCCTTAGAATTAATCCCAGACTGGCGAAAATCTCAGGATTAGATCTGCTTCAGTAAGACTTCAAATCTACCTCAAAATTAATCCTTGAACATTGAAAATCTTAGGCCCAGATCTGCTTCAAGAAGACTTCGCTTTAGCTTTAGAACAGACTTGAAGGAGGTTGAAAATCTTTCGCTTAAAGAGGTCTGAATCAACCTTAGGAAGGGCCAAACGAAGGCCTCAAAAGTTTTGCCTCAGAGAGCCGAGTTGGGCCTCAAAACAGGCCTAAATTTTGTCGTGGGTACTAGATCAATCCAACGAGTTTTGCCTTCTTCAAATTCGTAATTTTCCCAAAACTTTATGCCTCGGATCAGCAACAAATATCCTCAAGCAACACTCCACAAACTTGCTCCAAATTCGACCTTCTTCAAATGTTTAACGCATCTCAAGCCTTGGACTGCTCCAAATAAGATATTACTTGAGACACCCAAACAGATAAGTGTGAATGACCAAGACTAGGTAAATTTATATTGGTTAGGAGGGAGCCCTATATTGGAGTTGACATGAACCAATTAGGGCTGACTTGCTCATAAGAAAATATAAAATTTGTTGTGCAATAACTTCTCCAACAGGCTAGCCAGCAAAGGGGGCTATTAAAACATCTTTTAAAAATTAATATTTTGTCTTTCAAGATACATGTTTCAAGGTTGACTTGGGCAATGGATTTAGGCCAATTTAATTTTCAATTTTAACCTCCTTTTAGGGGCAGCAATGAAATATTAAGGCCATAGATTTGTGGGGCAAGAGCTGATGCTACACCCATCCATTTGGGGCAACAAACTTCAAACTTGAATATCTCTTCAACCAAGAAGACCCACGAGGCATGCTACCCATTAAACAAAACAGTGTGACAAAGACTAATAATCTAGGAGGGTCTTGCATCCAAATCCACTGATCTTTGCACACATATCATCTAAGTTACTAGACATGTCCCTCAAGGTCACGTGTCCCGTATTTCACGTGTTGGACACGAAATACCACCTAAAACGTGTCCAAAACGTGTTTTATCGTGTCCTCTGATCGGGACACGTGTTTTCAATGTGGCAAAAACGTGCCCTACCATTTTTTCCCCTTAAGACAGGTGTCCCACAAAAAGTCACTCATAAAGCCCGCACATGGTTCATTTTTTTGGTTTTTTCGATCATTTTTCGCAATCAAAGCTCGCTGGAGTCATTGTTGTGTTGGAACTTGGTCATTGTTTGCTCGTTGGAGTCATCGTTGTGTTGTGTTGGAAGTTCCTTTAGCGATTCCCAACTATCAACTTCACATCGACCTAGGTCCTGGATAATAGCTTTCATGGTTTGGAGCTCGTAGTTTGGGGCTTAAATTTCTTGATTTTGAGCATGTGGGGGCCAGGTCAGCGTTTTCTTATATTCCATACTCCCATACCTATATAATTTGTATCAATGTATTCAAGAGCCTTTTCATGTGTCGGTTGCCATTCACAATTTTTAACTTTTGAAATAGCTTTCTTCATGGTCTCTATAGCTCGATTCATTTGCTTGTTCTCTAAATATCCATCCACAAACATTTCTCGTGTTTTGAAATTTGGTTTTCCTCCTTTTTCTAAAACATGTTCAAGAAAGACTCTATGGTCTGCCTTTTCAATCATTCCTTTTGTGATATAGGCATCAATTATTACATTGGGCACTTAGGCCATCGAATTCCCACTCTTCAAAACATTTTTCGACTCCTTGCATATCTCCAAGTTTGACCAATGAAGAAAGCATGAATATATAACCATTGTATTGTTTTAATTGCAAATTTCAATGGCTACAAAGAGTTGACTTAAATATATAGGGCTCTACCTAGTTGAGTATGTCTTGCGATTGCCCACATTTTCCAAGATGTGCAACTTGAGTAAGTCAGATTCATATGCTAGTCATATGTCTGATGTCATATGTGCAATACGCAGAATGCCCCTGTTGAGATCCTCGATTTGGTTCTCATCTGTTTAATAAGTTAATAACATGAAGATTCAAGAATGAACATTGAACTGTGAGTAATGAAGAACATGGATGTAGTAAATTAATAAACTAATACTATATTTTAGTAACTTAATATGGATCAGGAACTATATTTCAGTGTTATATATGTTATATATATATATATATATATATATATATATAATGTGTCCCTCATGTCATGTTTCCGGGGTCACTATATCTCGTGTCAAATACTCATATTTATGTGTCCTCTGTGTCTCGTGTCTCGTGTCTCGTGTCTCGTGTCATGTGACTTAACATATCATCAAACAATTGTTGGCTCATTCATTCTTTGACATAAATGACAATTTCTTCCAACAATCTCCACCTTTGTCATTGATGTCAACACTGATGCACCCCTTGTCTCCATGCTTCACTTACCTTATCTCCATGTTATACTTTTTTTCTCTCCCCATTTGACATCAATGGAAAAGGGCTACTTATTTCTTTTGGGCTGCTCCCCCTGAAAATATGGCACTCAACAAGACTTTTGTCTTCTTATCCTTCTCTTTTTTCTTGTCCTTACAACTCTTTTGCTTGGTTGCAATTTTCTTTCGCTCTGCTTCATCTAGAATGTATATGTTGTTTGGTCTTCTTATGGCTATTGCAACCAATCTTCCTGAATCTTCTTCTCTGATTTCACATTTGCAGGAATCAAACAAGAGATTATACCCTTGATCACACATTTGCCAACACTGAGAAGATTGTGCTTCAAATCCTTAACTAGCAAAACATTTTGTGATTTCATATACTCGCTTCCAAGATTCACTACACCTTTCCAAGTATCTTGACAGAGGAGTTATCTCCAAATGCAACACTATCATTTTTTCTTTTCAAGCTGACAAATTTGTTTTGATCTCTTGTCATACGTGTTGACCATCCACTGTCTATGTACCATTCATCTTCTTTATCTTTAGCAATCAATGCTAGATTGAGATTTTCCTTCTCTCTTTTCCCGTGTTATAGTTGGATTCTCTATTTTAAGGATTGGAGCATTGTCTTTCATAAGCCTGCAATCTTGTTCCTTGTGACCAAGATTATTGCATTTGTAGCACACAATATTCTAATTCATTAGTGGTTCAAATGGATTGTAGTCTTTATTGGTAGGTCCATGAACATTCCCTGATCTAAGGTCATTTCTTGCAAATCCATAATCATATCTACTTGGATAATTGCATCTTGTATTGAATTTATAATGAATTGCTTTATGCCTAAAATTTCCACAAGAATAACAATGACCAAGAAAAATGTTTCCATACCT
Organism: Pinus taeda; assembly: GCA_000404065.3. Lineage (NCBI taxonomy): Eukaryota > Viridiplantae > Streptophyta > Pinopsida > Pinales > Pinaceae > Pinus > Pinus taeda. Next base: position 48,387 of record APFE030870968.1, on the reverse strand, counting down.
AGGAGAGTAGGATGATATTCTAAAGTTGTTCTGCCTTGGAGGTGGTACAATCCATTGTTGATCTTCTTCATGATGGATGTTCTTGGGAATATCAACAAAACTTCTCAAAGCAACAACATTTCTAAATTCTCTTTTAATTTCTTCCTTCAAAGGCTTGGAGCTTGTGCCCTCCTTGCTTGAAGATGTGCCTCCATAGCCAAGACACGTTTTATCGCTTGGAGATCTTTGACAGCTAAGAATGTTATCCAACACTAGTGAATTGTTCAAGTTCTTATTAAGCTTACCAACTTCAACCCTCAATGACAAAACTTCCTCTCCAAGCTTCTTTCAATCTTCTTTCTTCATTTTGATCTTTATTACTACCTCAATTCCTTTTACTTCTTCAAGATGGACCTTTAACGAGATATTTTTTCATGCTTTTCAAGTAGGTTTTTCAATTCTCTATTTTTGTTTCTAAGCTTGGCATTTTCTTTTTCATTATTCTTCAGTTTTTCTTTAAGATCTCCATCTTCCTATTATGTCTCCTAATCATTTATGAGTCTCTAGAAAGTATGTATTTTCATGTTTGGTTCTTTTGTTTCTTCATCTAAATCAATGGCATCTTTGTCATCATGATCGTCATTTTGATTTTCTTGGGTAATGAAGAGAACTTCTCATGCATCCCGTTATTTTGTATCACTCTCATCTGAAGAACTGTCATCTTCTTTAGAATAGATATTTTTCTTATGGAAGCTTTTCCTTTCCCTAGAAGAACATCTCTTAACATAATGACCTATTCTTCCACAATTGAAACATTTAAAAGGTAACTTACCTTTGCATTTTCTGGTTCCCCTTTTTAGCTTCCTGATGAAATTTGCTTCTTCTACATCTAATTCATCATCTAGAGTTCCTTCAACCTTGAGTTCTTTGTTTCTTGTCTTTTTTGTGGCTTTAAAAGTTGCTTCTCTTGTCTTTTGTATCCATTCTCATTCCTATGCTATAAGGATGTTATGTAATTGTTCCATTGTCATCTTGGTCAAATCCTTGGTTTCTTCTATAGCAGATGCCTTGACATCACATCTTAAAGGAAGTGATCTCAGTACCTTTTGTACGATCAACACATCTTTAATATCTTCTCCTAATCCTCTAATGCAGTTGACAACTTCATCTACTCTGAGTAAATAGGTCGCAATATCTTCTTTTTTCATCCATTTTCAGTTTTTCAAACTGAGCTCTGAATTTTTGAAGTTTGACATGCTTAACCTTATCATCATCTTCATAAAGAGTTTTAAGTTTATCCCAAACTTCTTTGGTTCTGATGCATCATGCATGTCATCCCTTTGGTCTTAACAGTTCTTGACAATCCACCTATGATGGCATGAAGAGCTTTTGAATTGCAACTAAACAACTTCTATTGGACACAAATTGTCATTGATGTCAATATGGCAATATTCGAGGAGCAAACGGAGCCAAGAGGAGCAGACAAAGCAACCAAAGGAACTAATATCCATCGGGAGCACATATCATTCAGGGGTCATATATGCTAAAGGAATACACTATCGGGAGCACATATCATACATATGCCACAACCTTATGTATCGGCGACAAAACCATATATATGCATGCTTTTACACTATTAGGAAGCGCAAAAGGCAGAAAGACTGAGTATAGGCAAATACACTATCGGAGGCGGAAAGCGGACTTGAAACTCTATACACGGGAGTAGTGAGTCATATCGGATCCGGCACCTAATATCGCATCGTTGTAATGGAATGGTCTGTGTAACGAGGAGTCTTGACCCTGTGTGATATATATATATTATATATATATTATATATATATATATATATATATATATATATACGCGGACCCGATGGAATATCACAACTGACTCAATGCAATATCGCATATGTTATGAAGCCTTGCCACACCCAAGCGCCGATTGCGATATTGTTGTGGACCCGACTACACGATTGTAACATGATTTAATAGTAATATCGCATCCGATTGAATCGCAAAAGCTCAGAAAGGGATAACATGTTAAATTCGCCGATTGCGATGGAGCTATGGACCAGACGGAGTCATTAACAACAGTTTATAATCATATCGCATCCAATAGGAGCAATCGGTAATCGGCCATCGGCGATGTTATAGACATGACTTATAAAGGACCTCCTGAAAGCTGCGATTGTGACGTGGCATGTGGGACCTTCCTGTTGGTATAGTCTCTCCAATGAAATCCTCTATAAATAATGAAGTCTAATGTATGAATATTATTAAAGGAAAAAGGACCGCTATGATATTTTTTAATAAGCAACAATTCTTTGTATTTCGGCCTTTCTTCCTCCTGAATGTGTCCTGTGAGCATTGGAACACTCGAATAGACAGAGGAAGCCACAGATTGGGAATTCGAAGTGTCAAGCGAGCATAGATGGTCGAGCGAGCGCAGAGGAAGCTAAAGCGACTGGAGGAGGGAAGCCAGAAGGTCGAGCGAGTGTTGATGAAGCTCAAGCGAGCAAGGAGGAAGCCAAAGGTTAGCATATCAGGCTTATATAACAGAGAATTGTTTTTATGTAGTGGTTGATGTGGTGAAGACCCAGAGTGTGAGGTAGTAGAAGCAGCAGAGGCAAAAGAGGCAGCAGAAGCAGCGGAGGCTGTAGAGGCAGCAGAAGCAGCAGAGGCAGGAAAGTAGGAGTGAGAGAACCTCAGCTGAATAGAGTGTAGCAGCATACTAGTTTGAACCAAGGTTGGGTTGGAGCCCAAGAAGTTGGAGCCTCAGAACTGAACAGGACTGAAGTCATTGGGGGTAGGTGCTCCTAAGTGCAGAACCGTTGCAAAACAGAGTTGGTGCTTTGGAGGTTGGAGCCTCACTGGAGTCCAAGTTGGAGCTTGGCAACTATTCACAATCAGATTTATACTTATATTGTATTTATTTCATTGCACTGTCTTGAGTTTTAATAAAAGCATTAATTCCAACTATTGATTTTTGTGTTTTGTGTATACATATACATATCTATATATGTTTTGGCAATCACTAGAACAATTAAAAAATAATAAGAAATATTGATTCACCCCCCCCCTCTTAGTATTTCCAACAATTGGTATCAGAGTCGGCTTCTTCACACTAGCCTAACAGCTTGAAGAAAGATCCGCAGCCATGATGAGAAATGACGAAGCATCAAGAAGACCTCCTTTGTTCGATGGCACTAACTTTGGTTTCTGGAAGAAAAGAATGACCTACTACTTAATGTCCCTTGGTCCTGAAGTCTGGGATTTTGTTCAAAATGAATACAAAACGACTTCCACTCTTCCAACAGACCCAGACGAGAGGAAAAAGCCTACATCGCAAATGCAAAGGCCATGAACTCCATCACTAGTGGAATCACTGATTCCGAGTTTACAAAAATCATGCACTGTACCTCTGCCAAAGAAATGTGGGAGAAGCTAGTTGGCTTGTACAATGGAGACTCAAAAGTAAGAAAGGCAAAGCTTCAAACTCACAGAAGACAATTTGAAAGTTTGAGGATGGAAGATGAAGAAGATATTGCAGCATACCTCCTCCGAGTAGCTAAAGTGGTAAATTCCTTGAAAGGATTAGACGAAAAAATTGAAGAAAGTACCATTATTCAAAAGGTATTAAGGTCTCTTCCAGACAAATTTGACTCCAAAATAAGCGCTATAGAAGAAGCAAAGGATCTAGATACCCTCAAAATGGATGAACTCCATGGAATTCTCACTGCCTATGAAATGAGGAAAGGTGGCCCAAGCTCCAAATATGCAGCATTCAAGGCCTCAAAGTCAAAGAAGGGGAAAGAAAGGAATGACTGTAGTGATGAGTCAGATGTGGAATCCAAATTGGCTCAATTTGTACGAAAGCTGAAGAGAGGATCTAAGCTTAAAGGCAAGTATCCTCTTATCTGTTTTAAATGTGGTAAAATAGGTCATTATGCAGCAAGATGTTCTCATAAACATGACAATGATGATGAAGGAAATTCTAAAAGAATGGCACACAAAAGGAAAGGGTTCAATAAGAAAAACTTATTCTCCAAGCAAGATGAGTCTGATGAGGATGAGTCTATGGTCATCAAAAAGAAATCAGATGAGGAAAGTGATCATGATGAAAGCCAAGAAACATTATTCATGGCACTCGCAGATGATGATGACTCAGGGCTGGAAGGAAATGTAGATGAATTGTTAATAAGCGCCATTGAAGAAAATGAGAAACTACGGAACAAAATCATTTCTCTCAAAGTGGAAAACGAGGAAACAAGGAGAGAAGATCTCTTGGAAGCAAAGCTTAAAGAAAAAGAAGAGACCTGTGAAGAACGTGAGGCCGAAATAGTGTCTCTGAGAAAGGAGTTGGAGCAAATTAAAAAGGGTTGTAAAAGCTCTCAAATACTTGAGACTATTCTGAAAAATCAAAAACCTCAACATGACAAGTCTAGAATAGGTTTCAAAGGAGAATCCTCAAGCACTAAGAATAGTGCGAAAAGCTATGTCGATGCACTTTCCTGCAATCCAAAAGATGAAAAAGTATGTTATCAAAAGTGCATCCCAGATCCCAAGAATAAAGAGAGAATTACTCCAAAGAAGAATGTGGAGTCGAATCATGGACACTACAGCAAATACAAACCTGTACTCCACTAAGAGCCCATCGCAAATCCAAAGAACGAGGGAGGAGTAATTCCCAGGATGGAAATCGACTCAAACCGTGGTTGCTTCAACAAGTATAAAACCATCTTTCTTGGACACTACTTTCACTGTAAAAATTTCAGTCATCAAGCCAGACATTGTATGGCTCGCAGAAGTGAAAAGACAAAGCTAAAGGACCGAATAATCAACTCATATGCCCCCAAAAGGCAAGGACAAATCAAAACCTTCAATTCATTTGATCCCTTGACCAAATTTGATCTGATTTGCTCTTTCTGCTACAATAATGGACACTATGAACAAGATTGCCCACTCAAAGGAAGAAAGACGAGTAGCAAGAACTCCAGCATGGGTTAATGCGGCCTGGCTCTATATGCTAGAAATAATGGAAACCATTGGTTTGTGGATAGTGGGTGCTCCAGACACATGACAGGAGACAGAAGGAAGTTTGTCTCACTGAGAAAAAAGGAAGGGAATGTGTCCTTTGGAAGCGGATCTGGCAGAATTGCAGGAAAAGGAACAGTTACTCTGATCAATGGAAAAGAAAAAGCTCAAAATGCTCTGCTAGTTGACGGAGTCAAACACAACCTCCTGAGTGTCAGTGAAATCTGTGATCAAGGACATAAGGTTTTTTCAGCACCAAAGACTGTGAAATAAGGAACTCTGCCTCAGGGGAACTTGTGGCTAAAGGGGTGAGAACATCAGACAACATTTACATTCTGAACAAGATTCAAGAAAATAAATGCTACTTGAGTCAGACAAATGAGAGTTGGCTGTGGCACAAGCGACTTGGACATACAAGCTTCGAAAATCTGATCAATATCAGCAAGATCAACGTTGTACGAGACATCCCAAGGTTGTCCAAACCAAATCAAGCAGTATGTGGTCCATGTCAACATGGAAAGCAGGCCAGAACCAGCCACAAGACAAAGGAGCTCTCTACATCGAAGCCCTTGGAGATCATCCATGCTGATGTGTGTGGGCCAACTAGAAATCAAGCACTCCAAGGAGAAAGGTACTGTGTGTTATTTGTTGATGATTATACTAGAATGATGTGGATATATTTCATAAAGTATAAATCTGAAACTTTTGAGTGTTTTAAGAATCTAAAAGCCCTTGTAGAAAATGAAAAAGATTCAAAAATTAAGTGCCTCAGAACAGACAGAGGAGGAGAATTCACATCAAACAAGTTTAGTGAGTTCTGTAATATTCATGGAATTAAAAGGGAATTCTCAGCTGCCAGAACACCTCAACAAATGGGGTAGTTGAAAGAAGAAATCGAACAGTCCGAGAAATGGCAAGAACTATGCTATTAGCAGCAGACTTACAACCTAGATTCTGGAGAGAAGCAGTGAGGGCAATTGTCTATACACTGAATCAAACTCAATTAAGACCAAATTGTGAAAAAACTCCTTATGCGCTATGGAAAGGGAGACCTACTTCGGTGAAGTACTTCAAGATCTTTGGAAGCAAGTGCTTCATAAAAATAAATGATGGCTCACCCGAAAAGTTTGATTCTCGGGTTGATGAAGGGACATTTCTTGGATACTCTACACGGAGCAAGGCTTACAAGTGCTACAATTATCGACTGAAGAAGATAGTGGAAAGCATTGATGTAAAGGTTGATGAAGATCTTCCAGAAAAAGGAAATTGAAGAACATGAAGATGACTCTCTCATTGAAGAAGAAGAACCTAAAGAAGAAGAAATAGGTGAGAAAGAAGAAGAAGAAGAAGAGGAAAGAGAACCACCTAATACCCCTTCAAAGATGAAGTATGTCCAAAGATATCATCAAGAAGAACAGATCATTAGCGATAGAGAGGAAGGTGTGCAGACCCGAAGAAGGATAACAATTACACCCAAGAGAAAAGTCATTGCCCTTCTATCTATGATAGAACCAGAAACATTTGCAGAAGCAAGGATCCTCATTGGTAAAAGCCATGGAAGAAGAAATGTCCCAAATTGAGAAGAACAAGACATGGGAGATGGTACCTCGTCCAAAGGACAAAAACATAATAGGAACCAAATGGGTGTTCAAAAATAAAATGAATGAGGAAGGACAGGTTATCAGGAACAAGGCAAGACTTGTCTGCAAAGGCTATTCACAAATTGAAGGAATTGACTTTGAAGAGACATTTGCACCAATGGCCCGTATGGAAGCTATCAAGATGTTCTTGGCATTTGCTTGCACAAAAGGATTCAAAATCTATCAAATGGACGTGAAATCAACATTTCTAAATGGGGAACTCAAGGAGGAAATCTACATGGAGCAGCCAGAAGGTTTTGATCTAACAGCAGGAAAGGACTTAGTCTGTAAGTTGAAAAAGGCTTTATATGGGTTGCAAGATTGGATCACTACCTACAACAACAAGGCTTCAAAAAGGGAGTGGCTGGAAGCAATCTATACATAAAGACAGATCAAGGTAAGTTACTAGTTGCTCTTGTTTATGTCGATGATCTAATTTTTGCTAGTAATAATGATGAAATGAGCCATGAATTTTCTCAAAACATGTCAAAAGAGTTTGAGATGTCAATGATAGGAGAGTTGTCCCACTTCCTTGGACTTCAAATATCTCAAACCAAAGCAGGATTGTGTATATCTCAAACCAAATATCTAAAAGACATGCTCAAAAAATATGGAATGGAAGACTGTGCACCTATGAGCACACCTATGACCACAAACTGCACACTGAGCAAAGATGATGACTCCCCTCTAGTAGATGCAACTCATTACAGGTCAACGATTGGAGCCCTTCTATACTTAACAGTTACACGACCAGACATAATGCAAGTAGTAGGAATGGTGGGAAGATTTCAATCTACTCCCAAACAATCCCATTTATTAGTTGTAACAAGAATTCTCAGAGATCTGAACGGAACTTCTGATTTCGGTCTTTGGTACCCAAAGAACTCAACACTGACTGTAACTGCATACACCGATGTTGATTGAGCTGGAAGTATAGATGATCGGAAAAGTACTAGTGGAAATGCATTCTTCCTAGGAGACTGTTTGGCATCCTGGCTCAGCAAAAAACAGTCATCCATATCATTATCCATAGCCGAAGCCGAGTATATTGCTTCAGCAGACTGTTGTACTCAGATACTATGGATGAAGGAAGCTCTAAAAGATGTCGACATATGTATAGATCAACCGATTACCGTCTATTGTGACAACACAAGTGCTATCAATCTCAGCAAAAATCCAGTGATGCACTCAAGAACCAAACACATACCAATCAAGTATCATTTCCTCCGTGAGCAAGTAGCTGAACAAAACATCGTCCTAGAATATATCAGTAATAAGGAGCAAATAGCTGATATTTTCACAAAACCTCTTCCTCGAGAAGCATTCGAACATCTGCGTCAAAAGATGGCGGTTATTTCTTTATCATCACTCAAGTTCATTCATAAAGATGTAGCAGGACAGGGGCAGCAATTTGACAGGGGGAGTCCGTATGCATTCCTTTGCCATTGATGTCAAAGGGGGAGAGAGCAAAAGAATATTGCCATCAATAACAAATGGGGAGATTGTTGGACACAGATTGTCATTGATGTCAATATGGCAATATTCGAGGAGCAAATGGAGCCAAGAGGACCAGACAAAGCCAAGAGGAGCAGACAGTACGGAGCCAAGAGGAGCAGACAAAGCAACCAAAGGAACTAACAGAGCAAACAGAGCCATCGGGAGCACATATCATTCGGGGGTCATATATGCTAAAGAAATACACTATTGGGAGCACATATCATACATATGCCACAACCTTATGTATCGGCGACAAAACCATATATATGCATACTTTTACACTATCGGGAAGCACAAAAGGCAAAAAGACTGAGTATAGGAAAATACACTATTGGAGGTGGAAAGCAGACTTGAAACTCTATACACGGGAGTAGTGAGTCATATCGGGTCCGGCACCTAATATCACATCGCTATAATGGAATGGTCTGTGTAACGACGAGTCTTGACCCTGTGTGATATATATATATATATATATATATATATATATATATATATATATATATATATATAATACGCGGACCCGATGGAATATCACAACTGACTCAATGCAATATCGCATCTGTCACAATCACATATGTTATGAAGCCTTGCCACACCCAAGCACCGATTGCAATATTGTTGTGGACCCGACTACACCATTGTAACATGATTTAAAAGTAATATCGCATCCGATTGAATCGCAAAAGCTCCGAAAGGGATGACATGTTAAATCTGCCGATTGCGATGGAGCTATGAACCCGACGGAGTCATTAACAACAGTTTATAATCATATCACATCCAATAGGAGCAATCGGTAATCGGCCATCGGCGATGTTATAGACATGACTTATAAAGGACCTCCTGAAAGCTGCGATTGCGATTGAGATTGTGACGTGGCATGTAGGACCTTCCTGTTGGTATAGTCTCTCCAATGAAATCCTCCATAAATAATGAAGTCTAATGTATGAATATTATTAAAGGAAAAAGGACCTCTTTGATATTTTTTAATAAGCAACAATTCTTTATATTTCGACCTTTCTTCCTCCTGAACGCGTCCTGTGAGCATTGGAACACTCGAATAGATAGAGGAAGCCATGGATTGGGAAGCCGAAGTGTCAAGCGAGCATAGAAGGTCGAGCAAGCGTAGAGGAAGCTAAAGCAACTGGAGGAGGGAAGCCAGAAGGTCGAGCGAGTGTTGAGGAAGCCGAAGCTCAAGCGAGCAAGGAGGAAGCCAAAGGTCAACATATCAGGCTTATATAACAGAGAATTGTTTTTATGCAACGGTTGGTGTGGTGAAGACCCAGAGTGTGAGGTAGTAGAAGCAGCGGAGGCAAAAGAGGCAGCAGAAGCAGCGGAGGCTGTAGAGGCAGCAGAAGCAGCAGAGGCAAGAGAGTAGGAGTGAGAGAACCTCAGCTGAATAGAGTGTAGCAGCATACTAGTTTATACCAAGGTTGGGTTGGAGCCCAAGAGGTTGGAGCCTCAGAACTGAACAAGACTGAAGTCAATGGGGGTAGGTGCTCCTAAGTGCAGAACCGCTGCAAAACAGAGTTGGTGCTCTGGAGGTTGGAGCCTCACTGAAGTCCAAGTTGGAGCTTGGCAACTATTCACAATCAGATTTATACTTATATTGTATTTATTTCATTGCACTGTCTTGAGTTTTAATAAAAGCATTAATTCCAGCTGTTGATTTATGTGTTTTGTGTATACATATACATATCTATATATGTTTTGGCAATCACTAGAACAATTAAAAAATAATAAGAAATATTGATTCACCCCCCCTCTCAGTATTTCCAACAACTTCTTCTCATCAATATCAATTGGAGGATTTTTAGGAACTTGGTAGCCATTAAAAAAGGCAAGCCAAGCATCCACTCCTAAAGCCTTCAAGTAGTTTTCCATGCAAGTGCTCCATAATGGATAATTGTTTCCATCAAATACCCGAATTGTTCTCAAAGAGATGCCTTTCGTTTGATCCATACTTGATCACGATCTTCCCTCTAGTGATTAGATGGCATAAGGGTGACGTATCTGATTCCAATTGTTGGAAACACTGAGAGGGGGGGTGAATCAGTATTTCACTTTTTCTTACAATTTAGTATCAAAAGCATTAACCAATAACCTCACATCAAAGGAACACAAGATATACATATGTATAAACAATTTATTTATATTTGAGGGAAGCTAAAACTTCCGATTTACCAGCAAAAACTGGAAGGGCTGCAACCCCAGGTTTACCATCTCCCACTGGAAAGAAGTGGCAACCTCTTGAAAGAAGCTACAACTTCCTTCCCTAGCACCACCCTATACAATAAAAAAATAGAACAAAAACTATTGGGCTTTTGTGCCAGGGATAATGACCCAAATACAACAATATTCAAATACTGTTATCTGCTAAGTCATTTACTTCAGGTCTGCCCCTTTGTCATGTCCAACTTGCCTGCTGCTATAGTGATCTTCAAAAGTATGCAATCCAACAACAAAAGGAACTCTAATTCATACCTTCAATTAGCTGCTTAAGCAGTCCTCATTCAATAGTTAGGACAGTCCTATCCTGAGCTTCAAGTCTCCCCAAGGCAGCTCCTCAACCAAGTCAACAAGTTACTTCAAGATGTGCCACAGAACAGACTCTGGTCAATCTCAAAAAGAAATTCTTAGAACAGCTTTGGTCTACTTAGAACAAGCTTCAATCAACCTCAGATGGGACCTCAGAAAAATCGAGCTCAGATCTGCTTCAAAACCTCAGGTTCAAACCTGTTAGAGGGCTCAGATAAACTTCAGGAAGACTTCAGATCTGCCTGAGAATTGATTCCTGAATGGCAAAAATCTCAGGCTCAGATCTGCTTCAGTAAGACTTTGGATCTGCCTCAAAATTTATCCCTGAAAAGTGAAAATCTTAGGCTCGGATCAGCTTCAGGAAGATTTCGGGTTAGCCTTAGAAGTTAGAACAGACTTGAAGGATGCCGAAAATCTTCTGCTTCAGGAAGTCCAAATCAGCCTCGGGAAGGGCCAAACAAAGGGCTCAGAAACCTGCCTCAGAGGGCCAATTAAGGCCTCAGAACAGGCCTGTAATTTTTGCCGCAGGAACTGGATCAGTCCAGAAACTAGAAATTGCTCAAAAAAGGATTTTTCTTTCTATTTCAGCATTTATATTTTATGCCAACAAGTTTTTCCATCTGCGTGCAATTTTGACTTGTCTAGCAGGGTATAACTCATGAGGTTCTCACCGATGGAGGATATGCATTATCCAAAACAAGCAGCAAACTTCACTTTTCCAGCAAACAATTAGTAAAATTTGCATTTTCCAATCTTCTTAGACAAAGGATCGATTCAGCAACCCCCAAAACCCTCAGCACACTCTGTTTAAAAAAAGGTGTGTTTTGCGTAATTTTTGTGAAATGCACTCACCAATCAGGTTCCAACCCACAAGTGCTCACAGAGATGACTTAATCATGGCACGTTTAAGTTGTCAGCAGAAAGTCAGACTCGTGACCTAGTTAACTAAGGTCAGCAGCAGAGCCCAGCTGGGTTTCACCCAGGAGAACCCTGAAAATTCTGTTTTTTTCAGCAGAGCTGGTTGGTAACATAGCAATAAAGAAGATTAAGAGCTCAAGCCCAACCCTATGTTCTTATTAAGATCTACGACCTCGCTCTAATAAAAAAAATGGGAGCTAATGTTAAAAAGAGAAGCCCAGCCCATGTTCTCCTTAAGGCCTGCGACCCCACTCAACTCAAAAAATGGGGAGATTCTGTATAGAAAAAGCCCACCACTATGTTCTTAAGGCCTGGGGTTGCCCACCTCTCTTCCTCACAAACAGTTGGCCTCCATCTAGACCTTCTCATGTTTAGACGCCCTCCATCTAGAGTTCTAATATTTAGAGCCTTTTGCGTTCCACCTGTGTCTAACCAAGGGAGGGTGCAACGAAGTAAAGGGCAACTATTTGGAGGGCAGCTTGGACATTAGTCATGGCTTTGATGACCACACTCCAACCAGAAAATGGGGCGCTTCTGTCAAAAAAAAAAGCCCACCCCACGTTCTCCTTAAGGCCTGCGACCCCACTCTAGCCAAAAAAATGGGGAGCTTCTGTTAAAAAAAAAAGAAGAAAAACAGAGAGAAGAAAACAACAAGAGCACGGAAAGAAGAGAACCAAGTGGACATCTTAAACACTCCGTCCACCACACCCGTGAACCAAGATAGTGGTTTACACAGTTTGAACAATTCAAGATAAGCACTACTCACGAAAATACGAAGGAATGCAAAGGCCACAGAAATAAGGAATACAGCTTCAATTAACATTGAAAAGAAAATCACAGAAGATAAATTCGGATGAATGCTTCCCTTGCTTAAACCCATCATTACCATTTTGAATGTGGGTAAACGACCCACATGGGACTCTGAGATTTTAAAATACAGAACTAGAGTGAAACTGAATCTACCGCCAATGACATTCAAGCCACATGGGACTCTGAGATTTTAAATACAGAACCAGATAAAAATTGAATCTACTGCCAATGAGCTTCAAGCTTCATACCAGATGCCCAAACACCAGCATATGCATTCATTCAGATCTTCAGATGGGAAATTGGGACTCACCTTCTTTTCAGCTACCAACATGCCCGAGCCTCTTCAGGAACAAGAGCGAGCGGATGAGATCCAAGACGATCGTGGGTATGAGATTTGGATTTATTCTTGTGTTGGGACACAATATAAAGAAAAGAATTATCCGAAGATCCCAATGAAATGAAAGATATTCGCCACCCAAATCATTTAATGCAGTCTGTCTAACGCTCATGCTCCGCTCCCCCAAACTGACCTGATCTCCGCAATAGACTCCAAATTCTAAACGTATTTTGTGGGTAAAATGAATTCAGTTAAAGCTCCAGTGTGCAATCCCCGGTGAAATTGCCCTTTCCTCTTCTAGAAAATTATATGGAATTCATACATATAATATATCCTTCACATGAATGGCCATGGATTTACAAAAAATTATATGGAATTCATACACATAATGTAATATATCCTTCACATGAATGGGCCATGGATTTACACTGCCCCACATGCAAATCCTCTTGGTAATGGAACAACCAATCGTTGGATCTGCAACTGTTTCATGAATGCGCTCAATTTTGACTTTGATTAAGAGTGGGCAAAGTTACAAAGTTCAAGGATGAAACATAATTTTGTACTCCACATTTTCATTTATAAATGACAGGCAGAAGGGTTGTAATTTGAATTTTTTATCGATTTTTTTAAGATATGAAAGATACAACAATGGTTCAAATTGAGTTTTCAACGAATTTTCTCAAATATGGCAGTACCATGATTGTGATTTGACCTAATATATCCTATATCCTTCCAATGGATGGGCCATGGATTTACAAAATATTATATGGAATTCATACATATAATATAATATATCCTTCCTATAAATGGGCCATGGATTTACACTGCCCCATATGCAAATCCTCTTGGTATTCTGACCAATGGTCAACAAGCAATCGTTGGATCTGCAACTGATTCATGAATGCGCTCAATTTTGACTTTGATTAAGAGTGGGCAAAATTGCGAAGTTCAAGGTCGAAATATAATTTTGTATTCCACGTTTATAAATGACAGGCACAAGGGTTGTAATTTGAATTTTCTATTGGTTTTTTTAACATATGAAAGGTACAACAATGGTTCAAATTTGAGTTTTCAACTAATTTTCTCAAATATGACAGGTAACATGGTTGTGATTTGAGTTTTTAACTGAATTTTGTGATTTGAATTTTTAATCAAATGTTTTTCAGCACGTTTTAATTAAATGTTTTTCAGATATGAGATGTATAATGATTGTAATTTGAGTTTTTTATTGATTTTTTTAGTTGTTTTTATGAGATTTTTTGGAAATTTTTGGGGTGGGTTTTTCTAGTTTAATGTTTTCAAAATTTGGCATGTATCTATTGCAATCACAAGTTTGATAGGTAACTTATGAATAATCAATGTGCCCCAAGGGTTTTTGAGAGGTGTTGAATCTATAATCAAAAAATCAATGTGCCCAAAGGTTTTTCAGAGGTGCTGAATCTATAATCAAAAAACCAATCGATGATCAAAAAGGTCGATGGCCTAGGAAGATCACTTCCATTGCACTTGGGAGGGGGGTTTACCTAGCATCTCCCACTGAGAAGAATGCACGTCAGTGCACGTCATAATTTGTGGCAGCTGAAGCTCACGTTCGCGCGGCCTCCATATTTTTCTTTAATTATACTTTTTCTTCCGAAAGAAAACAGAAATCAAAATTTCACTTTAAATTTTTCGGTAAAATTCCAACACCAAAAAATCCAAAAAATTACACTAAAAACAACCTTTTTTATTATCTCCATTTGCTCGTATTCATGTTCTTTGAAAAATTCAAAGCTCCAACACAAGCGTCGGCTATATAGGAATATTTCAGATCTTCCTTACAGTGAAAGCTAACTGTGAATATAAATAGCGTCGGCTATATAGGAATATTTCAGATCTTCCTTACAGTGAAAGCTAACTGTGAATATAAATATGAATCGTTAGCAAGTTATCTGGCAAAGGTTTTGCGTGTCTGATGTTGAGATTCTGTTGTGGAAAAATTTGTTCGCAAAGCAAAAGCCAAATCTATTTATGCTATTTTTATTTGTATGGTCGGAGTGCACGTTCCTCTCAACTAGAAAGCCACGTGATGTATGGTATCTAATTCTGCACGAGAAAAATGGTGGGAAGATAATTTGTCAGGAAAAGTTTGTGATTGTTTTATTCATGTCCCGAAAATAATTATTTTTTAAATAATAGTTGATTTTATGTAAGGATAAAAATAATGAATATGTGTAGTTGATATAAATTATTTTGTGTGAAAAGTATAAGTTTATATATTAGTCATTGTTTCAAAAATTGTAAAGAGAGGTGGATAGGTTTGTTAATTTAGAAAAGTTTTATAAGAAAGGTATTTGTTTGTTAATTTGGAAAAGTTGTATTTGAAAGGTATTTGTTTGTTAATTTGGAAAAGTTGTATCTGAAAGGTATTTGTAGAGAGGCGGATAGGTTTGTTAATTTAGAAAAGTTTTATAAGAAAGGTATTTGTTTGTTAATTTGGAAAAGTTGTATCTGAAAGGTATTTGTAAATATTTATACCATATTTTTTGCATTTTCGAAAATAGCAAGGTCAATTTTAAAGAAGAAAAATTATACATTAGATCTTAGTTTTAATTAAAATTAAGTATTACCACACTCCATCTGAAAACTATAAAAATTATATTTATGTTTATTTTAATGTTTATACATTTTAATTTAAAATAAAACTATTATTTGGTGGTGTCATAAATTACTTTATTTTATGTAAAACAATGTACCATGTTCATTCTCTCTTCTTCTTTATCACCTTCTAACTTTTATCATAGAATTTTTTATATTATAATATAAATATATATATTTAAAAAATCATTTAAATATTATTTTTCTAAAAAAAATTACGGAACCTTTACCAAAAATGTATTATTAAATAATTAGTTATTTAACATAATTTATAATTATTATTTAAGTTGTATATTTAATTAAGTTTGATTAACACACTCAACTCTCATCCATCACATATTATCCCATGCTTCTCGTGATGCTAATAAAGATTGATTCATTGAAACTAGCTATCATAATTTTCAAAAAGCATGTATAACATGTTAATTCTTTTGAGCAATAAAGTATTTATCTGATGTCATAATTATAAAATACAATTAAAAGCCCCACGGGGTAGGCGAGTTGGTAATCTAAATGCGGTGAAGTTCGTTAGAAAGGCGGGCTCCCCACTGTAGGTTAGGAGTTCAATTCCCCCGAACTAACCCGCCGCTGTGGAGAGGGGTGAGCGCAGCTCCCAGTGGTTATAGAGGTCGCGGTCAGAATCGACCCCGTGTAACGCGAGTAGCGAGACTGCCCTTGTTGGCGATTCCACTGTAACAAAATATATATAATTAAAAAACTTGAATGCATAAGGCTAACTACCTAACTACCCTATGTGGTCAAAAGGTCAAAAATATGTAAATCATGATTACAAGCTCAGCACTTACTACAAAGATATATGTGTGTATATACTTAAAACAATTAATGTATAAGTGCAAATTTAAAGGAGAATTGTCTACTTTTATATAGATTTTAATAAATCACTGCATTAAAACAGATAGTAAATCATTGCATATTTTAATAAATCATTGTGTTAATATAGAGTAAATCACTACACTAAAACATATATTTTATCCCACAAACAAGAGGATATTATGGAATTTTATACACCAATTTGGTTTGGAGTCCATTGATATTGTTTGGAATACTCCTAGACCGTAAGCTATATAGAATTCCTTGTTTGAATACAAAAATAATATTTCAATATTTTATCCCACAAACAAGAGGATATTATGGAGTCCTATACACCAATTTGGTTTGGTGTCCATTGAAATTGTTTGGAATACTCCCAAAAAACCTATTATTATAGATGTATAATATATAAAGGGTTTTTAATTGACCTTAAGCTATATGGAATTCGACGTGTTAATTTGTTTGAATACAAAAATAAATATTTCAATGATTGAAGTTTTCCTATTGTACTTGGAATTACCTCAATGAAAAAAAAAAAAAAAAAAAAAAAAAAATCATTTTTCCTTAAATTTCCTATTGTAGTTGGAATGCCTAAGAGTAAAAGAGATTTAAGTTTTCCTAAATTGGTAATAACTTTAGGAATTTCACCCATTAATTTATTTGAAGGCAAACTTAAAATAGTCAATGAATAAAGTTTTCCTAGGAAACTTGGAATTGTCACCGTAAAATTCTTATCGTGAAGAGCTAAAATAGTTAATTGATTCAAACCTACTAGAGTTATAGGAATATTACCAGCTAAAATAGTTAATTGATTCAAACTTGCTAGGGTTATAGGAATATTACTAGCTAAAATAGTTAATTGATTCAAACTTGCTAGGGTTATAGGAATATTACTAGTCAAGTTATTATCTTCAAGATAAAAAAAGTCAACTAATTCAAATTGACCACAATTACAAAAATGTTATCCATGAGCATATTTCAAGACAAATCAAAATAGGTTAGTTTGGTCATGTTGCCAATGCTTCGAGGTATATTAGTGACTCCAATGTCTTTAAGACCTATGGTCAAATTGGTAATGGTTGTAGGTATGTTCCCTAAGTGGTTAAGATTAATAATTACAGAAGAGACGGGTAGATGGAATATTTCAGAAAGAATAGAACCTGAAATATTAAGGCTAGAAATGGATAGATATGCAAGGTATGTCAAATTACCCAACGAACTCGTTACATTGCATGAGAAGTTGTTGCCTTCTAGAATCAAGTACTCTAGTTACTCCACTAGAATAGAACCGCTAAGCACATTCTAACTGAGGTCCAAGGAACATATTTTCTGCAGCAAGCCCAATTCAACTGGAATAGAACCACTCATATCATTGTCTCTCAGGTCAAGTGCTCGTAATGCCTTCAGCTAGCCAAATTCGAGCTGAATTCTTCATGTCAAAGAGTTGCCAGAAAGATTGAAGGTATGCAATAATGAGAGGTTGCTGAGAGATGATGAAAGAGTATCTTCCAATCCTCCTTCGAATACCCCATCTTCATCTTCATCTACATGAAGGTCAATGGCAACAACTCTTCTTGTGTGTCGTTTGTAGCGAATAATATACCACGAGCAAATATTGTGGGAGTTGTCGGTCGTCTAGTTGGAGAGATTTCCGAATGGATTAGATGTGATGCAGCTTTTGAATGATAAGAGAGTAGCAACGTCCCTTTGCTCGTGGGTATCCATTGATGATAATGTGAATTCATCTTCCTCCACCATGCGTTCAGAAATGGAAGGCCAATGAGGATTGGAATATGGATTCCTCATAGTCATTGCTACAAGCAGAGAGGCAACGATGCAGAGAAGCAATGACACAAAAAGAAGAGGCATTTCACCACTTGTTACTAAACATCTTTTAAAACCCAAATTGTTGTGAGTTGTGCGTTATGGGGTTCGTTAGCATAGAAGTCGTTGATTGACTCGGTGGGGCTCCAAAGATGAAACAAAGCGTGGGGACTGACTGATTCAGTGGGGCATAGAGATATCTGGCACTAAATTGGACAGATGTCATGGTCATATGGTCCACAGATGTCACGTTTTAACAAAAAAGGTAGATGAAAATTGGACGTCAACTAATTCAAAAGAAAGGCCTATCGACGTAATTATAAGTTTTAATGATAAAATTTATAATAAAAGTTTAAAGTGATTATAATAATATTTCTTTAAGATAATTTGGAGCTTACTCAATTAGCGATGGTTGTGAAAATGAAGTGTTATGTGCAAGGAGGTTTGAGTTTCAAATCCTCTTGATTCACCTATGCCTATGAAAGGGGCATAGGTAGGGACATAAAGGTTATAGTGGTAGTTCTTGGAATTGACCATGTGTCACACAAGTACGGGACCAACCCAATTGCTCATTATTCTCTAGATACAAATAAAAAATATTCAAGTTTCAAAATAATAATTGTTACTTCTAATTATTTAAATTTAATTTAATTAATATTAAAAAAACAGTGCGTAGTAATAAAAATTCAAAAAACCATTTAAAATAAAAAAATAAATACTTCTTTACAAATATTTGTATATATAATATTAAAATATATATAATAATTACAATATTAAATTTTATTTGTTTTAACTCTTTGAACCCAAAATCAAATCTAGTGGCTACCATTATAATACCAAGAGTATATCCAACAAGTTAATCTTCTTCTTTTACTATGGTTAATTGGTAACTCGTTGGAGTAATGTAGGTGAGGCCTGAGTTCAAACCTAACATCTACCACTATAACACCAAGAGAATATTCAAGAGTCCATAATCCAGATATACCAGGAAATTATGATTGAGCAAGAGGCGAGACTCCACAAAGGTGGGGGAGCCTACTCCTTGAGCCTTGTCATAACAGGCCAAAGATATTCCCGCATGGAATTTGAAACTGATTGGAGAAGGGATAACATCTCATTGTACCAACCACTTGGTCATCCCACAAGGATAACAATAAGCCAAATATATCACGAATTTATGACTTAACGACCATGACCATAACACCAAGATATCCAACAGCGAGCTAGATATACCAGGAATTTATGACTTAGTAAGAATCGAGACTCCATGAAGATAGGGGAGCCTACTCCTTGAACCTTATCACAAAAGACCAAAGATATCCTTCTTGAAATTTGAAATCAGATAAAAAAGATAACATCTCATTATATCAATCACTTGGTCCTCCCACACTAAAACTCTAATATTAAAATAGTTTAAATCATTAACATGAACTTACACAAATATGTAGGTACAACTATTTGCAACTTTAAAGTATTTCCAAACTCCATAAAGATGAGGATAGCCCTTCCTTGCGAATGATTGCGGTAGTACTTCACTTGTATGACATACACAATCTTCGAGCAATAAGCACACATACTTATAAAATAATAGTAAGAACAAAAGAAACAAATAACATATATTGTTAAATAAAATGCTAGATCCGAATACTAATCTGGTCATAAAATTTATATGTTAAATATCCAAGTTTAGTAGTATAAGTCAATATTGTAGCATCATTGATAGCTTGTAAAAAAAATATTTTATTGATAAGATTGTAATGAGTCCAAAAAAAAATAATAATAGAAAATATAATTTAAATTGAAAAAATAATTAATTTTTATATTATATATTTATTTTATTCAGCAAATAAATTATACATGTTTTAAGTGAAATATAAAAAATTTATATAAAAGATAAATATAAATCAAACATGTTAATTTTATAGCATTGTATTTAATTATTAAATCATAACTTTAATAACATAATTAGATATTATTTAATTTAATTTTTAAAATAGTATTTTAATTTATATAACAATATTTATTTTATTTTTAATAGAATGATTTAATATAATTATTTCATTATTTAAGGTAATTTAATTAAAAAATAATGTTTATGGCAGTAGTTTAAATGGGTGATTGATCATGTTAATGAAGTATTATGTAAACCAACATGTCGATTTGAGATTCAAATCCTTCCATGGGTTTCAACAAAAATAAAATAAATAAATAAATATATAGTAATATAATATTGTATATATATATATATAATATTATGATATACGAATATCTTAAAATTTAATATTATAAAAGATTTTTATTTAAGATGATTATTTTAATTTTTTAATAAAAAAATATATATTATTATTAAATATGATTTTAAAATTAAAGGAAGACAAGAACAAGGTTAATCCAGTAATTTTGGAGGCAAATCGAGAGGTCGCAAGCCAACTATTAGCATCATTAATGAAGCTACAGAAGCTTACCATGAAGGTACAACAAAGGAAATTCGGAAATTGATAGAGGAACGGGAGGCAGATCTGAACCGCCAGGTAGGATCAATGGAGATCGATGCAGAGGATTGGCGGACCTTAGTGCCTGATCCAGGGCATACAAGAGGCCGAGTGACATAGTTTAAACACATGTTGTTTCTTTACTAGTTAATGAAGGGGATTCTAGGCAAATGGCCACTGCAGTGCAGGCTTTCCTGAACTATTAGCGGGACTTCCAGAAGCTCCTGTTCCAAAAGCAGAAGCAGGATGGTCACCTACAACACATTGAAAATCACTTGCCTTGCATACTTTCATCGACTGAACTCCCAGGGTCCACTGCAAAAGACCCGACACCAGTGGAATTTGCTTCAGCTGAGGAAGCATATTAGTTAAAATGACATCTCTTTCTGTAGTTTTTTTATGTGGATAGCTTTTACTTTTCCTTGTAATTACAGTTATGCCAGTAGGCAAGTAGATAGCAAGATAAGCATAGACATACAATCATATATTGCTTGGTTAGAAAGACTCAAGACTTATCGGTTTTGGATGGCATACCATGTTGTTAGGTGCCCAACAGGCTTGGTTTCCCATAGGGTAAGTTGAGGCCACCTAACTATTTTAAAAACTAGTTGTAAGTTGTTGTTAAATCAATAGAAAAAAGAGGTACTACCAAGCTTAACAAACAAAAAATATGTTTTAAAATTGTATTAGATTTAGTGGATCTTTATGAAAAGATATTTTGTAATTTTGTTTAATTTTATATTTAAAATTTAAAAATAGGGTTTTACTAGGATATTTGTAGTTTTGAGTGTTTCAGTGGATATAACACTTTTTTCTATGGCTAGATGACCAAATTGGACTGGTCTTTGCCTCTCCTCCCACCCCATGCTCTAGATATTGTTGCTTTTAACTCATTAGTCACAAATGGGCCACAGTACCAGAAAGCAAAGCCTTTTCATTTTGTCAAGAAGCTGGAAGAAATTACAAAGGTCGAGGTTTTTAGGCCACAATCAAGAGCACGAGCCCTGCAATTGGTTGAACGTGGCTTGGTAGGCCAATTCATGGGATATGGTCCTCACCAGATCTAATGAGGTCATGCGTTGAAAAAAATTGGCAACCCATGATGAAGGGGTTTGTCACTTCGGCTTTCTACAGGAAAAAAACATTTACCTTCTTTTTCGAGAACGAGGATGATCGGGACCTAATCATTTGAAGTGGACCTTACTTCATGAGGGCTCGAAGATTATATTTGGATCGATGGAAACCATATTTTAATCTTGAAAGTGATGTCCCATATGTTGTTCCTATTTGGGTAAAGCTCCCTTTTTTACCCCGGGACCGCTGGAATGATACTACTTTCAGAAATGTCGGCAATGTACTTAGGGATTACATTAATCAAGTCGAGCCACCAGAGGGGCTCTTCTCACATGCAAGGATATGCATGAAGGTAGATCTGGATAAGATACTCTCGATAGCAATAACCCTAAACCTACATAGTTGGACCCATATGCAGGAGGTTGACTACGATCAACCTCTTTTTAAATGCAAAGTTTACCATGAATATGGCTACCTTGCAAGAAGTTGCAAAATAAAGTAGGAGGAGCAACAAAAACAAGGGAATGAAGGAGAACAATGGCCACAACAAAACAGGATAAGAGACCCAGCTAAACAACAAAGCAATCCACCAAAGTAGTTAGATCAGAATGGGAGCAAAGGGAAAGGACCAACAACCCATGAGCTATCCACTTTGGGGGTAGGGGAAAGATATAGTAAATGCCAAAATGAGAAAAATAACAGCTTCGAGGCTCTCCATTTAATGACTAAAGAAGGGGGAATTCTCAAAACCAATGTACAAGAATAGGTAGAAAATTCGGGATGAGGGCGTGAACCAAAACAAAATGATGAATGCATGTTGCCATTAGAAAATGATCTGATTCCAAAGCATAAAATAGTGGAATTTTCCTCAAAAGGGGAACAATTCCTCTCCCCTAAAAGCTCCAAATTGGGGCCTTCCTTTCTGAGCTCAGCTGACGAGAAGTTAAAGGCAGATAAGGAAAAATAATTAGAAAGAGTCCAATGGAAGGCTAGTCAACGGACTAATAAAGAGGTTAAGCACAAAAAAATAGAGAAGGATAAGGAAATAAGAACACAAACAATATTATATCCAAAATTAAAAGGATATAGAAATAACATAAAAGGAGGCGACTCATCTCCTTAGTAAGGGGCAACTCATACAAGTAATGAGGGTCCTCTCCTGGAATTACATAGGATTGGAGTTGTCAAAAAGGATAGAGGAAGTGAAATCTTTGGTCAAGTTAACCAAATTAGGTCATTAATCATCCCTTAATGGAGTCTAATAACTCAAAAAATAATATAACCCAATGTATATCAACTCATTGAAAATGGAAAGCCATAGAGGCCTCGTGGAAACTAGAAGATATCTATGTTATGTAGGGAGGTCAAGAGCATCCAAATTAACCCCTCGAGATAATGGTTCATAGTCATCAATGAGCCTCTAGTAGGTTCACAGTCTTCAAGGAATTTATTATTAATTAGTAGTTTTATGTTTTGTGAATGTTATGTTCCATTGGGGAAATTATGTTAGGTATACACCTACAGAAACCCCATTTTTGTTTCTCAACAGTATGCTCCTCAAGAAAGTTTAGCATATCTCTTGGATAAGAAAAAAATGATAATTTTTTTGAAGAAGTCGTTATGTAATTCCTGATGTATTTGTGCATATCTCTTGGATAAGAAAAAAATGATAATTTTTTCGAAGAAGTTGTTATGTAATACCTGATGTATTTGTCATGATCCAAGCATAAATCTATATAATATAAATACTCTTTCTATATAAAAAAATGGTCAAAATCTTATTATAGAAGTTGTTAATATTAATATTATAATGAAAATTCCCTGGCATTAAAAATGAAGCCTTCCTCCATTTGCAAGATCTCCATTCCCCCAACCCCCAACCCTGAAATGGTGACAGAGATATTTGAAATTATCCCCAACCTCATTACATGTGAAAACAAACTCTCTCCTATGTAGGAGATTCGGGAAAAAGAAGTGATAGAGGTCATCTAGAGCATGAAATTGGACAAAGACCCTAGCCTTGATGGTTTCACAACCAATTTTTACAAAACCTGTTGGAATAACATCAAGTTTGATCGTATTACAGTGTTGAAATACATTCACAAATCCTATATATTGGGGGTTGCTATAAAATCCATGTAATGTCCTCAGCCCACTATCAACTCTACCTGTAACATTCCTGACCCATTGTTGGGTTATTTTAGTCGTTTGTAGGGAGTATCCATGCCCAGTGACCCTCTATAAATTGGGTCATTGACCTCTTCCCTTTTTTAACTCCAACGATGCCTTCAACCACTAGATAAGGCATATTTATGTGCCTTCTACTGATGTGACTCGATTTCCTAAAAAACCCCTTTCATTTTGCTTATGTATGGGTGTTACGCATGCCTAAATGCACTCTAAGGGAATTTACTCATATGTAGGCATGTAATTGTTTTTTTTTTCACACACAACAATTATAAATTCATGCATGCAGCACATGAAAAAACACAATTAATTATGACGTAATTAAGCAAATGTTAACAAAGCACTTTTCTGATAAATGACCAACTAGATGCAAACCTTCAATGTTCCTCCCAGTCGCAGACTACAATGTTCATTTCCTCTCAAAAATGGGTCACCGCCGAGCTAAGGCTTCAACTCCATGGGGCAACAACTCGCTCAAGTTCAAGTACATGTTTAGTGCCATCAATTGGCCAAGGTAACAAACCCCAACAACCTCCAACCTACAGGCTCACATCCCCCATCAACCAAAAACTAAGCAATGCACACCCTTCTCTACACATGTAGTCCCTCGGGTTGTGTCACCACCTTCAGGGCATCTTACTCAACTGGAAAGGGACGTTCTCAGAGTCTTATGGCTCCAAGAGTTCATGCTACCCTTTAGGGTCTCCAAGTATCCTTCAGGACCTCGTATCAAACCCTACCTCAATCTCACATCCCCCATCAACTAGTGCTCAAGTGGTGCACACCCTTCTTTGCATCTGCAGTCCCTCAGGTTGTGCTACCACCTGTAGGGCATTCAACTTGGGTAGATAAGGATGTACTCAACACTATAGCTCTAGGAGTTCCTATTGCCATCTTGGGTGTCTACTCCTACTAACTACCTCATCATACCATCCTCTTTTCTTTTATGTGCCTGACCTTTTTCTAACTCGTGGCATCCTATAAAGTCACTTAAGGGACTTTTGTTATATGCATGTGATCTCTTCTTATTTTTTATTAAAACTTATCAACCCCTTTTTATATTTCCATGGAGACTTGGCCCCCCATACTATATTTGTATGATTTGGTTTGTAGTTGTAATGTATTTATTAACATGCATAAGTTAACATATTTATGACATTAGTTTTTTTTAAGTTTCAAAACATTTAAAAATGTATACACGTAAGCACACAGGCTCTAAAACATATATACACATTGTTGGGTCCTTCGTTTTGGGGACAAAGATTTTTTATGTTTTGACCAAACCTGACAGAGGGGAGTCATAGAGAAAGCAACCAAGGAAAGAGAAGGAATTTGCTAAGATCTATCAGTTACGGAAGGTTGGCCAGGGAAAATAGGGAGACATGCAGTCACATCTAAGTCGAAATAGTCAAGGAAGTAGTCATATTCGAGCTCTAGAAGCAACCGAGAAGGAAATGGCGGGGCATTCGTGGAAGAAACCAACAATTTAGGCAAGCAAAGTGGATAAAATCTTAAGGAACAGGCAAAATGAAGGGAAGAGGCTTGTGTACTAAAATGTTGATGTTGATTCTATGGACTTAGTCATGTTCTGTGTTTATCTGATTTTGAATTGGTTTGTATTCTAATTTCATGTCTCTATCGGAAAGGCATTAGTGCTTGAATGTAATGATGTATTGATGGTTGAATCTAATGGAAATGAGTTGCGGGGATGTTTATGGATTTGCCTACGTTGATTTTATGGGGCCCTTTTAAAATTTTATTATGAATGCATGTGTATACTCTATGTTCCTTTGAACGATTTGTTCATTGTCTTTAACGATGGTTATACTTTTGATGTCGTATTTAGACATTAAATGGAATTGTTAGTCTATGCACTACTTCTCTTGATGCCTAGTTCCAATCCCTTAAATAATTAAGGTTGTGACATGCCTCGGGTGAAATGCCTTATTCTCTTTGAGTAAGGTGAAAATGTTGGTGTTACGCTAGACTAAAACGGACCCTTTTGTTGGTTCCTGCACTTGAACCCAAGGTCTCTACCCCTTCATAATTTTCTGCCAATAAATGGTTATGTTGTTGGGACCTGAAATTTCTCAAAGGGATTTGAAACATGGTGTTGAGAATTTTTAAGAAGGATCTGCAAGATTGGTGGCATGAATAGGTAGTAGTTTACCTCTCAACAAGCGCAACTCTACCACTGAAGTGTGAAGCGGGTGAAGGAAGAAATTTTGTTTGTGGAGCTTGTGAGCGTCCAATACGAGATATTCTGGTGTAAGTTCCTTGAGCAACTCTACAATTGGTTGTGAAGGTTGTGGATAAAATAAAAGACTGACTGTCATAATAGATATCCTAGTACTTGGACTTACGCTGACCTCGTTGAATTACACCGGCTCGATACAAATTTAACTCGAGTTGTCGACTTCTAGGTGCAAACCACTCTAGAAGGGTACATCATTGAGTTTGTTGTAGAGGGCCATCTATCCTTTTCCAAGGTTGAGGTCATGTTTAAGTCAGGATTTTGGGGAATACTGTTGAAGGAGATCTCACTGTGGATTAAAGTCTTAATGGTATAAGAGAACTTGTTGGTGTTTCAAGGGCCACCCATGGTAGCTTAAAGCCCCGGTACCAGGGGAAGGATATAAGGCGAGCAATGCTACCTGGCTGCGAGCTATGAAAATGTTGGAGGAGATGGATGCAGATGACTTCCAGAAGGCTAGATATTTTAGGGCACAAAGGAGAGCGCAGATAACTGAAGAATAGCAAGGGAAAGCTTTGTAGGAGATCCATAGATGACAAAAGGAGCTACACCAAGCAGGAGTGGTGTTAAGAAGCTTGGAATCACAATAAGGAGAAGGAATATTGTTGAAGTTTCAGAGCGATGGTGATGAAGATAGAGTGAAGCTTAGTCCAACAAGAGAGGTTGGGACCACCACAGTGACAGAAGTTGAGAGAAGCAGTAGATATTTCCCTTTGTCAGAAGAGATGGAGATGCCAGATGGATTGGGTTCTTCAGGCCAAAAGGAGGGACTGAATGATGCCATGCACTTCAGTATCATAAGATTTTTTTTTGAGGATGATGCGTCTCTCGAGAATAGTGACTCACTGCCCAACAATTTAGGTAACACTTCCCCCGACCTTTCCCTGGTACTTTGTGACAATCTTGGTAAGTGTTTATCTAGACTTATTAAATTTATAAAGGTCCACAAAGTACATAATATGTACAAGGTTGGTACCTCTAGTGGTAGAAATAGTAGTTGTAGTCCAGGTCTCCAAGATCATCGCAACCCGGTTCCCAAAGATTCATGCCCGTCTTGCCAATTCAACATGTACGGCTAGAAATATGACAGGATCCTTAACTCGGTATCCTGAATTATCTAGGAGAGGGAATGAGGATGTTGAACAACATTGGTACCTATGTGAGTCTATCTAGAGGGCTTGCCAAACTCTAGATGCCATGACGCTGATTGAATTTCATACCACTCTTCAAGAAAGAGCACTGATATGGTTTATTAAGTGGTACGCATTACAGTAGAATCTGACAATAAACAAATTATGGCGGGAGTTTTTTCAAGAGTTTAAACTTTTGCAAATTAACCAATAGGGGTTATCCAAACTGTGGGAAATCAAGTAGCAGGAAGGAGAAATTGCCTGGGAGTTTATGCAAATATTTAAGGATGTTATTGGCAAGTTGAGCTACCCTATTGATCCCAATCATCAACAGGATTGGTTCATCAAAGCGTTATTTCCGCTCACTTGCATGCCATCGACTCAACAAAATATTGATACTCTGTAAGATGCCCTAGAGCAAGCAACCTAAATTGAGGCCATGACAGTATATCCACATGAACACTGAGGAGGGACATTTTCCCATGACCCCATTCTCATGGGACTGCAACATCAGATTTCTGATCTGACAAAGAAGTTGAGAGACATGCAACCAACATGACCTATGCGACCACATATGTGGTGTACCAACTGCCATATTGAGGGACATCACACCATAGAGTTCCCAAGACTGTGGGGCCCAAGCACTCCCTCCGTACCAGTGGGGCCTTCCGCATATTTTCCCATTGTCAGAGTTAGGAACATTGGTACGCAAGGTTTATATATAGGTGACACACAGTTCCACGTATTTTGTAATCAACAGGGTATAGCTCCAAACAAATATTGTGAAATCTGCAAGACCTACAGGCATCTCCCTAGCCTCTTTCCAATCTTCAAGAAGTATTTAAATGTTCCAAATAACATTTTCTTTGAGTTTTATGCCTAGTAGACTCACCACATTTATCAGTGTAGGGAATTAGATGCCCTAACTGGCCGATTGGATCGGCCTTCCTACAAGATCAATGAAGCTCCTCGAGGATGATGAGGTGGAGGAACAAGGGGGGGAAGAACAAGAGGTAGAGGTTTGATCCATTACTACAATTATGATCAGGAGGGGCATGTTGCAAGAGATTACCTGCTACATAGAAGACCCTTATGCTCTCAGTGTAGGGTCAATACGCATGCAACAAAGGATTTCCCAAAGCTAATCACTAGATGGGAGGAGCACAACTATTACAGGGGAGAAATTTTGGTTAATGCGAAACTGAGGGAACCTGAGCCAAGTCCCCTCTCAAGCATTAACATAGTCACCCGAGGAGGAAATAAGAAGCCGACTTTGGAGTTGTTGAACAACCAAGGATCATAAACTTGCCTCATCGAAGCACTCATATGCTTCTAGCCAACAAAAGAAATACTACAAAGATGTCGTAAATATATTTAACACGTTGATTCCAATTGATGAGCCCCAAGAAGAAGAACCAGAATCTTCAAAGTCCAAAAGTCTAAAATTGTTGCAGACCAATTCCCAACCTATATCAGAATAGTTCAGGTTGTTATTGCAAATTGTGAACGATGAGAAAATGCTAGAGCAGTTGGAGAAAAATATTAACATTGTTGTCAAGGATGGGGATGATATGTAAACTATCGTGGATATTCCACTAGACAGTTCGTCACAACAAATTTGATAATATTATATTAAAAATCAGAGATTCTACATTATTACAATTTTATTAAATTTTAAGATATGTAGATTTAACTGTAATTAGTGCATTCATGCAAATGGAAATTATGCAGAAAAGTAGAAAAATGAAAAAATAATTACACACACACATAAGACATAAGATATTCTCTCTAGGAAACCCTTCAGGAGAAAACACAGCTGGAAGGTGAGGTCACTCCGTTCTCTTTCTTTGTTTAGAAATATGACCACAGGTACAAAGAAGTAATGTGTATGGCCTGTGGGCTGCTACAGTGCACAAATCCTCTCTATGTGCTCTACCTCCTATCTCTTGGCTATCTTTGCTACACTATGGAACAAAATGCTCTCAAAAGAATGGAATACCTCTTCCTCCTAGTGACCTGGTTGTAACACAGCTCAATAGCCTACTAGTGGTTAATTTTGACTACATCAACTCTTAACTAGAATTAAAATATAAAATCTTCTAGAGTCTTTTACATCATAATAACGTGGCTATCCCCTTTTCCATGAATAATGGGGCTTACGCAACATCCTCCTGAACTGTAGGTGTGAAAACAGGAAGGTCAACTTTCGAGTGGCACAACTTTTGCATACAAACTCTGATTGACGCGCTTCTTGCGTCGTTGGAAATATCTTTGTGTGTAGAATAACATAAAATAGTGTGATGTTAAAGTCACAAAATTTTACCCCAAAAAAACGTTATTTGATGCCTCAAAACACTCCCGGAAGGTTTCAAGCCTTATTTTGCCAAATTGGGTCCCATAGGTAAAAAGTGTCCCGTGAGTTGATTCCTCCATAATTTCCACTCCAAATGCATCGAGATGGGTGACAAACAATATAATGATCCAATCTAGATCAAGGGAGTTCTTGGAAGGGCTCATTTCTTCCAATTTGCCTGAAAGGCATTATAGATGAGTGCAAAGGAACAAGAAGAGGATAGGGAGGGAATTTTAGGTCGATGCCTAGATTATAGGATTCCATATTAAGGATATGATGCTAGACTTGGGTTCAAATGTGAATATTATACCAAGAAAGACCTGATAAGCCTTGGGAAGGCCCAGGTTAGCATTCACTCTAATTCAGTTATGCATGGAAAATTAGTACTATATCCTCCCAGTTGGACGCTTGAAAGATGTATAAGTCAACATAGCAGGCGTAAATACATATGCAGATTCTGAGGTAATAGACATTATGGGAGACAAAGACCCATATCTGACATTGTTGGGAATAGACCAGGCCTTTGAAAACTATGTTGTGATTGACCTAAAGAGAGAAACCATGACTTTTGAAGTGGATAGAGTCTAGGTGATTCATCCCTTGGACCCCTACCAAGGCCCTAGGTTCACCGAGCCAATGGAGGATAGAGAAGAACCTAATTTATTGGACTAGTTAAACCAGCTCACAACAGGGAAAAGGGAAGAATACATCAATCCTACGATAGGAGGGTCGATCAACTGGAGAAGTCTTCAGAGCTCTGAAGTCAGGTCAGAAGCTGCGTGGGGCGATTGGCAGCAAGGCAGACACAAGATCAACACAAGGCGATGTGCAACGATCCATCATATCCATTGGGTTATTATCGACGTACAAGAACTTCTGATTTTTAATGGTATGTGTTTTGTTACTAATTTTATTAATGAAGTTGATTTGAATGTTTCAGAAGTACATAAATTTCCCTTGTTGGATGTTTCCCTTCAAGCGATGTCTGCAAGGTGGTGGGGCTCTCACCATAACCATCTCAGAGAATGGGAGGCAGTTAGTTCCGCACTGGTAGCCAGATTCAGACATTCAGAAGGTTACTCATCCAATCTCACTATGTATGAAGGGTTTATTGATCCTCACTAACATCTACAGAGCTATAAACCTAGGTGGATTAGGGAAGGACTTCTGGAAAAGTCGTGGGTGCATAGCTTCGTCCACACTGTGGGAATATTTCCACAAGTGTGGTACGTGAAGGAGGAAATAAGGAGACAGACCAGGGAATGGGATTGTATGGCAATTGATTTCATCAGTGACTTCTTCTTCACTGATGACGACGAGAGGATAACAACTACTCTAGAAGCAGTTTAGAGGGTCTTTTTCCCGGTAGGTAAGCTTACTAAGGACTACTTTGATCAGGATGCCTTCGATCACATATATGAATCCATATTCTATGCAGTTGTGGCTTACGGAAAGATGAACCTTGAGCTTGATGGAGATGATTTAGAGGAGTTAAGGCACTTGACATTTTAGGAATCTGTTATGAAACCAGCTCACAAAAAGATAGAAAAGATAGTTGAATGCCTTAGAATTTAGCCTCTTCGAGGGGGCAACCTCCTTTTCATTACACAAAAGAACAATTCTTGTATCATACAAATGAAAAGACCTCCTTTCTATATACAAGAGTGTAAGGGGTCATAATATAATCAGAGCTGACATAACAATAATAATGTAAGGGCACAATAATAACAATAGTGGGCTTCTATGGGGCACAATAGTAACAATATGGGCACTACATGGGTACATCAAATAAGTGGGTTGTACTAATAACAATAAGGGGTTACACTAGTAGTATAGGGGCCTAACATGCCCCTCTCCTTCAAA
>APFE030870968.1:4016-16970 GCA_000404065.3 Pinus taeda | reverse complement strand
GGATCTTTTGCCACTTTTGAATAAGTGGTCATACTTCTTCGTCCTTCTTCCATTCATCCCTTGCTTCATCTATCCAATTTGGTTGGATAATATAAATAGCACAAAACAATGCTACCACATCCTCATCCTTTCTTGAGAGTGCATCTGCAACAAAATTTTGCTTCCATTTTCTATAGATGATGTCAAAGTTATAACCCAACATATTTGTGACACATTTTTTCTGTTCTTCTAAAGATAATAATTGTTCTAAAAAATATTTAAGACTATCATGATCCATTTTTACCTTGAAGAGTCTTCCCATTCGGTAAGGTCGCCATTTTTTAAGTGCATGTAGTATTGCCAAAATTTCCTTCTCATAAATAGCTTGCTTGAGATGTAGCAGTAAAAATCCCCAATCACCTACATCAAAACATTTTTCACTACGATGTTGATCTACCTGTTGTTTCGTTTGATCTTGTACCAAAGTGGTGTTATCCTTTAAAAATTGGAGAACTTGTTGTTGATGCTCGATGTGATCTTTCACTGCTTGAACCTTTTTCTTCTTGATGTGTCCTTCTATATTTAGAGTTTGAGGAGTGGTAATTTCTTCCAATCCTTTACAAGATATGGTTGAATACATTTCTTGATGCTCAATGTGATCTTTCACTTCTTGAACATTTTTCTTCTTGATATGTCCTTCTATCTTGATAGTTTGAGGAGTGGTAATTCCTGTCAATGCTTTACAAGATAGGGTCTGATTCATTTCTTCTATCTCTGGGGTTGAGTCCTAGCATATATCCTCTTCTTTTGATGTTTCTTGATCCTTTTCTTCCTCCTCTTCATACTCTACAGAAAATAATTTTTTTTCAGCACACTTATGACCTTTAGTGCATTTGCTATCAGAATTGTAACAAAGCCCTTTTTCTCTTTTTTCTTCCAATTGTTGTGGTGTAACCCTTGTAGGTTGTGGAAGGCTAGGAGAAACAACACTTCCATCTTTATAGTTGTGAGGGGTAGACTTCCTTGTTGCCATAATTTTACTTTCCACTATGTCACAAAGCCCTTTTACTCTTTTCAATTGTTGTGGTGTTGCTCTAAAGAAGGTGACGATCTTTGTATCCTCATATTGTGCTATCATTTCCTCCATGAGAATTGATCACGTAACAAGTTGTTTATGAGAACAAAGCCCTTTATACCATAAAAATCGATCTGGTTCTAAATATGAAGATGCAATACATACCTTTTGTAACAGTGATACACCATGTAGATCAAAATATTGCTCCATCTGAAGTATCCAATTGACCAGATCCTTGCCATCAAACTTCCTCATATTGTCTTTTCTTGATTTTAGGAGCTCGATCTTGAAATGACTATAACTCTGTAATTTCGGTTCTTCCAGTTCTAAAATTGTGACCTGCAGTAGCTCTTTGTGCCCTCTTTCCAATGCCACCAGTCTGATCGAATTTAGATTCTCCAAGAAAGATTTATGCACAATCTCCCAAGATAACCTGATTATATACCTTTTCAGAAGAGCAAACTTGTATGAAGTGCCACGTGTCACTGTTTTGACCTTCGAGTCTAAAAAATATACACAAGAAACTATAGTCCATCCTCTTTCTGTAACTTCTTATGAAATTGCAATCTGATGCTCAAAACAAAAGTTATGAAGATTTTCCCAAGGTGACTTGTTTGGAATGTAATTTAGGAGTCTGCAAAAAGACCAACTTCATCAGATCATATCTCCACAAATATAGTGTGACAAGCTCTAAAATTTGGACCTGAGGTTCAATGTGATTTCATCTTAAATGGGTTTGTTTGTTCGCTTTTGAAACGTCGCAGAAAAAGAGTTATAGCGAAAATTCCGCGATGATCTATTTGGAGCAGCAAAACCCTAGAATCCAAAGCTCTTATACCAAATGTTATGAAACCAGCTCACAAAAAGATAGAAAAGATAGTTGAACACCTTAGAATTCAGCCTCTTCAAGGGGGCAACCTCCTTTACATTACACAAAAGAACAATTCTTGCATCATACAAATTGAAAGACCTCCTTTCTATATATAGGAGTCTAAGGGGTCATAATATAATCAGAGCCGACATAACAATAATAATGTAAAGGCACAATAATAACAATAGTGGGCTTCTATGGGGCATAATAGTTACAATATGGGCACTACATGGGTACATCAATATAATAAGGGGGTTGTACTAATAACAATAAGGGGTTACACTAGTGGTATAAGGGCCTAACAGAATCTGAAGGGGAGAATAATGTTATGATGGGCTTGTATCTGCAGCTACAACCTTTGAAGCTTCAGAAGCACATTATTGGCACTGAAGATAACCCAAAATTAGCTTTGATTGGGGAATATTGGGATGAGCAGACTACCAAGGAAATATTTTATCTTCTAAGGGAGTATGAAGACCTATTCCCTTCATATGTTATTGAGCTTAAAGGAATTAAGGGGGAGTTGGGCGAAATAAAGATCATACTGAAGCCAGATGTGAGACCAGTAAAGCATCGACCATATATATTGAATCTGAGGGTCAAGGAGAAGGTGGAAAGGACATCTTCCCTGTTGATGAGGCTGAGTCGGTCAATATGATTGTCATCCAAACCAAGAAATATTTTGAAGAAATTTTACTCTATGTGGACTACAGGAGCCTGAACAACGTTCATGATCCCTTCCCCACTCACCTCAGTGACAAAGTGCTCGATAATGTTGTAGGTAATGAAGCCTAATCTATCACAGATGGGTTCTTGGGTTACCATCAAGTTCGTCTTGTAGAGGAGGATAAGAATAAAACCACCTGCACAACCAAATGAGGGTTTTATACCTATGATGGTAGGGCCTTTGGATTAAAGAATGCACCAACAATGTTCTCAAGGATTGTAATCACTTCCTTCCGAGACTACATCCATAGATTTTTGAAAGTGTACATGGGCAATTGGACAATCTATAGTTTATTAAAAAGACACTCTAGTTTGCTCTGAGTGATGTTTGACGCTACAGGTAGCTGTAGATCTCCTTGAACTTGGATAAATGCATCTTTGTTGTCCGCTTTGGAATGATTTGGGGGCATATAGTTTGTAAATAAGGAGTGTGTGTTGATCCTACCAAGGTTGCAGTAATTATGAATATGCCTCAACTACCAAGTACTAAGCAACTAAGATCAACCCTTGGCCACACAGGACATTACCGCAGGTTCATCCGCAACTGTGCTTCGATGACTGCGCCATTGGAGAAGTTGTTGAAGAAATCTGAAAAGTTTTCTTGGTTTGACGAATGTGATGTTGCCTTTAACGTTCTCAAAGAGAAGGTGGAAAGTGCACCGATCTTGGTTTACCCAGATTGGAATAAGCAATTTCATGTCCATATTGACGCATCAGAAATTGCTTTGGGAGTTGTTTTGGCTTAGCCTAGAGACGGTAACCTTGATCACCTGATCTACTTTGTCAGTAGAAAACTTTCCACGCTGGAAAAGAACTATACCACAACTGAGCTCGAAGCTCTCGCAATGGTGTACTCGCTACAGAAGTTCTGGCACTACCTTCTAGGGGATCCGTTCAAGTTCTTTACTGGTCACTCCATGTTGAAGTACCTAGTGAATAGCTTGTGCTCGAAGGAAGAATTTGAAGATGGCTCCTATTGTTCTAGGAGTTCACATTTGAAGTAATAGTCAAACTAGGTAGGATGAATATGGGTCATGATCATCTCTCCTAGCTAGAGTCGAGCGGAGTTGGGGGGTCAATTGATGATCAACTGTCAGATGTTATCCTGTTTCAGGTTGAAGCCATACCTGACTACTTCGAAGATATTGCATTATTTGTGGCCATAATGAAGTGTCTAGAAGAGTACAATGTGACACAACGAAGGAACATGGTACTTCAAGCTGCAAATTACCAATTTATCATGGGACAGTTATATAAGATGGGCCTTGATAAGATATTTTGATTGTGTGTCCTCAATCATGAGAAGTAGTATGTGCTATGGGAATTCCATTTGGGTGTTGCAGGTGGGCATGCCGGTGGGAAATCTATTGCGATAAAAAGTGTTGCAATTAGGACTCTAGTGGCCCACACTCTTCTGAGATGAAAAAGAGTACACCAACAGATGTGATGTTTGCCAAAGGTTGGGATGACCATCACACTGGTATGAACCTCCTTTGTAGCCAGTATGGGCACTCTCGGTAGTTGAGAAATGGCTGATAGACTTTATGGGGCCCATTAATCCACCAGCGCAACACTCCCATGCCATGTACATTATCACTGCCACAAATTACCTTACTAGATGGGCTGAAGCTGCTCCAATTAAATATTGCACTGCAAACATCGTCGTTGGGTTCATCTTTGAAAATACTATCAGTCAGTTTGGGTGCCCCCAAAGCCTCACAAGTGACTAAGGGACCCACTTTATTAATGATAAAATCGCCACACTATTGCAGAACTTCATGATTCAGCACCATAAGAGCAACCCATACGACCCACAAGTAAACGACACTGTGGAATATTTTAATAAAATCTCAGAGAAAGGCCTCACTAAGATATGATTTACTAATCAAGACGACTGGGATGAGTGGGTATCAGCTACTTTATGGGCCTACCATACAACCATCAAGCGCTTGCACAAATATATGTCGTTCCAGCTTGTTTATGGTCGAGAAGTCATATTATCTTCCGATTTCATTATTCCCAAACTTTTCATTACAATGGCCACTCATATGTTAGAGGATGAATCTATTGCAAAGTGGTTGGATGAGCTCTGGGAGTTGGACGAAGCCTGATTTCTGCCATATGTTCACCAAATTGTAAAAAAGAAGAGGCAAAAAGCATGGCCCGATCGACACATAAAATGAAAGTCTTTTGTAGTTGGGGACCAAGTTCTCTTATACGATAGTAAATTTCTAAAACATCCTAGAAAGTTGTGAATGCACTAGTTAGGACCATTCATAATTGCAGAAGTGAGAGAGTCTAGAGTTTCTAGGCTCACATAACTGGATGGAGTCCTACTTCCTGGCTAGGTGAATGACGCATGCTTGAAACCCTTCCAACGCCCAACAATTTCTTCATCAAATTGATTTGATCCCTCAAAGGTGATCATAATTAGGTTTAGGTAGAGTCAGTCAAATAATTTTGTAGTTGCATCAGTTATTCCAGTTGTGTTAGGTATTTTTGTTGTGTTAGTCAAGTCAGTCATTTCGGATATGTCAGTCATGAATAAAGTTACCTTAGTTAGGTTTGTTATTAGTCTAGTGCACCCTCCACAACTGCTTGTGGTCGGGAAATCACACGTGGAAATCATCTTATCCACAATAATTAGTAATAATTCCCTAAGTCATTTCAAATTTGGATTAAATCTCTCTAGTAATATCCTTGACACGATTTGGTTATCATCTTTTTGGAGTCCTCGATCACCTCATCATAATTAATCATCATGATCACTTGCCTTTTCAATTTTCACATCATCCGGGTTAGGTCGAGGTCATAGATACCGTTAATTTCATGATTTGAATCGAGTG
Organism: Pinus taeda; assembly: GCA_000404065.3. NCBI lineage: Eukaryota > Viridiplantae > Streptophyta > Pinopsida > Pinales > Pinaceae > Pinus > Pinus taeda. Next base: position 11,473 of record APFE030870968.1, on the reverse strand, counting down.
TAGAAAGTTGTCATATTAATTAGTTAAACAGTCTAATCAAAAGATTCGCGTCAATTCTTTCAATTTAGTTTGCATAGACACATTAAGTTCTTCATTGTGAAAGCGTAGGTGGTCCAATTACTCAGTCTGACTTCTGTGTCAAATTTCCCTTATCCTTGGCCCAAATTCAAACCCCCTATGTCTATTGTGTATAGTCGTAGAATTGAAGCCATGACCAAACTCTCCAAAATCTCTATTCCCACCCCTCCATTGGACTCCAAAGTCACTGAGATTGAGAATCTCTATGGAAAATATGAGAAGGCCACACTCGTGGACAATGACCTATGATATTCTTTCCATTTCCCCGCACTCAAGCGTGAAATTTTTACTAAGGTCATAACTAGACCAGATGGAAGCCATTCATCCAGAATCAAAGAGGATTCTAGAGGAATATAAAGTTCCACACTACTGAATTTGCAAGGTTTACCAGTGTTCGACACCTCAGGGGGAGCAATGCAGTGTACTAAATTCCTTATTAGCTGACTACATGGAGGCTCTCTCTGGATAGGAAAAGTATACCCCATTAATGTTAATGACATTCAACAATTGTCAGGACTATCTGCTAAAGGAGTTGCAATGTCATTTGCATTCCAAACTACTTCCAAGCATGGAAAGAAGACAGGTGACAACATTTAATAAAAAAAATATGAGACTTAGCGTGTTGGCAAGGGATCTAATATTGAGCCAATTAACACTCCCACCATCAAATTCACTTGTTACATAATTATTGGGAAAATAATGTGCCATTACAAAAAGGGCGAGTGCACTCTGGACACAATTTCAATCATGGAAGCTTGAGAGAAGGGAAAACACTTGAATCCGTGTAGTTATTTGTGTAGCAAATTTTTTGAAGCCTGTGAAGATGTGTACAAAAGGGAGACATACTTCATCTATGGATATATTGTAGTTTCTCTGGCTATGATGAAGTGGTGCCCTTTGGAAGGCAAAGAGATAGCACCTATCTGTGAAGATCAACCTCTAGAACTTAGGTACTTACCATGGCATACCTCAGGGGATCCAAACAACAAGGGAATCAATGAGCCCTCTTTCACAAGATGGTACCAAAAGATGCTAATTTTCACCAAAGCCAATCCCAGAACCCTAACAACATTTCTGGATGAATACTCACATCAAATATGATTTGGTGTTCGCCATGGAAGCACTTGGATTCGCCCTAAATGTGTCAATGTGGACACATTTCATATGCATGCCCAACCTTACATTCTCTCTAAGGAGGCATTCCATAATGAAGTTCTGTCCTGGCCTGGGCTTGTTGGTACAATCCAGGACAACAAAAAGATGTATTCTTTTGAAGGAATGTTACCTAAACCACACCCAGGCGAGAGCCCCTCTACCTCCTGAAAGTGAGTAGCAAAGGAGGCACTCAACCTGACTACATTGAGACAACATTGATATTAATATACAACACTCTGGAGGGTCTCAAGTCATCGATAAGTCATTTCCCTTGTTCTTTAAATTTGTTACTATTAGCCCTATTACTACCTTATCACTCAGGCCAGTCATCACGTCACTTCCCTCCATGGGTCCCCACTCTACTACTCAACCCACCATCTAAGATACTCACCTGATTGCTACCAGACCACCACCAATTCCTAGGAAACCCGTTAAAGTTACCTCTACCCAGGTTGTTGTTCTCACCGATGAGGAACCACATTCCCACTCAAGCACACTAGTCCTTGAGAAAAATCCATTGTCTACTTCCACTGTGTCCCCAGCGTCACACAACACATCACCCCGCACAACCTCCCCCTCCACCACTATTTCAGACATTCCTTCATCCAAAAATCTCCTCGGTGTCGAAACTGAAATGGAAGTAGACTCTGTAATCCAGTCTATAACTAAGACTACCAAAGATGCACTCATTGTTCACTCTACAAACATAGAGTCAGTTAATACATCTATGTTACCTTTGTTGCTAGCTTCAGGGCCACACATAATAATCAGTAGACCTATCCACTTTGATACCCAGGGCACAAAAGTCATACACACCTTGCCTCTAACATTCAATCCCACTACCCTTCTGTTGAAGGCCCCGAAAATCGGGTCAACAACAAGGGGGATACCCACCCGGTCCGGACCTTGGTTGGAAGCTCCTTATCCGTTTGGTATAGCGGGTCCGACTGGGGATATGGGACCAATTTCCCAATTCAATATGTGTGTGTGAGAAAGATGGGTGTTTCTGTTCTAAATGGAATACTTCTATCTAATTTAATGCTATGCTATTGTATTCTAATAAACATAAAAACATCGAAATTTATGCTAACCCGGGGTGTGATCTTTCTTCTATGCAATCTAAAAAGATTTCAAACAATAACTGGTAATAAAGATCATTCAGCTATCATAAGAAAAGAATTCAATAAGGATGAACTACTTCGTATAAGAAGTTAGACGAAATAGTTGTGAAAACTTATCGCATAAATGAGCTATTCATACACTAAACATAAACAAATAGTTATCACCGTACAAAAGTGCCAAATGATAACTCAGACATTCATGCTGTAATATATAAACAACTAAAAACTGAATATCACTTTAACGCATAAGCAGAAATGGTTAAGAGATAAAAGTACCATTTATAACTAGTCCTACTCATGAGCTTCAAGCGACAATTGATTTATCTATCCTTGATTTAACATCCACTAAGAGTACAGAAGTGCAACATCAGTAGCAACTATCAAATGCAAATATCAAATAAACCATGTTCCATTCATTCAACAAAACCTCCTCTGAGGGTGCAAAAGTTCATGTTCTGAGGACAAGTTTTTGATAAATTTATGGACCCCTCTCTAAATGTATAAGAAGGATTTAAATACTACTAACGAAATAACTTATTTACAGAAATTGAGGATTCGGTTTAAATGATCGTCCTCTTTCTAAGCAAAACTATTTCTAAAATTAAATCTACTATCTAACTATTTCTAAATTTGCTACTTAACGTCGCAAGCATTCAGTATTTTCCTGAGTGGAGTCGGCTGACTGTCTTCCGTCTTTGGTTGAGTTAAGGAAACCGAGTCGACAAGAGTTGGCATTATCTTCTCAGTAAAATTGATGATATACTTGAGAGTCATCCAATGACTATGTGATATTACCATGTATACCTGGTGAAAATCCCTTTCAAATTTTTTAACCCTTGGACTGCTTCTGCTTTTCCTTCAGTCTTATGTTTCCAGTTTGTTTCTATCGCTGCTTTCTTGCAATTTTCGAGGCTTGCAGGTGACTGAGTAACTAGGAGCCTTCCTTTTCGAGCAAGTTTTCTTAGCGATGCGTGATTAGCGCTATCAGAAACTGCCTCTGTTTCTTGATCTGGGCTTCCCTGATGTGTTTTTCACCTCTTGCACCTTTTTCTCTCATTTGGTATAAAGCTTAAAATTTGTAAAAATAGTGATCTGTGAGCTCTTGACCCTGAGCATTAAATTGTCTGTTTCTGGTATCATCATCTTTCAGTACCCATTCAACCATGGTTGTATATGAGAAATCTGTGATGGATGCCTCAGAAGAGTTCTACGACTCTTTTTCTTCCTTAAGTGGATTAGGTGTGCCTTCCGAAATGGAAATTGGAGTGCTGCCTTTCCTCCTCATAGTTTTCTGCATACTGCCCTGTATAACGCTTCGTCCTTCTTTCCTGCAGTTTACATTGAGGTGGAATTAATGATAAAAAATAATGACAGGAAAACTTTAAATGCCGCAGATATGCAAAACATGCCACCTTACGTGAACTAGTTCTTCGAAAAACACAACACCATACCTCATTAACAACTGGAAACAACTCATTAAACCGCATTAAAATGCATGACCAGTTCTTGACTTAGAAAAAGTTTTCTCGAATAATGAGCCAGAACCAACTGCGATGGAGAGGTCCTGCGATTTTGCTTTGTGATATTGCAAATCGTTGTATCGCATTATCACAATTTCATTGTGTTGTTCTATCACAATATCGCAACATCGCAACTTTGCAGTATCGTTGTATCGCAGTATCGCAACTTTACAGTATCACGGTATCGAAGTATTGCAATATCGCAAATCGTTATAAGCATTATGCGTTACTCATGTGATTTTTGCGATGCGCGATATGCGATATCGCATATCGACGATTTTTAGAGTTTTTCAAATGTGAGTGTTTCTTTAATGCTTGCGATGCGATGAAGTTTCGCGTCGCAATCTCGCGTTTTTTATCATTTTAACTCATTAGAAGCTACTCTATCATTCTTTGTGCGATGTGATATCTCTTAAGGAGTGAATTTTACTTTCCTCATTATGAAACTTAGGTTTTTTTTTAGATTCTTCAAGGTATTTTCCTAAGTCCATGATGTTGTAAGTTTTATCTAAAAATAAAATATAACACTAATTGATTTTTTAGATTTTTATTGAGGGTCTCCACTTATTTAGTATTAGCAATAACACTTCATAAGGAGGGGGGTTTTTGGTGGCCACAACAATTGGTGATTCACTTGGAAGAACCAGTTATCTCCGTGTTTCTATTGAATTTTTTCAGCTTCCAAAACAGAAAATTTTTCAGAAAATTAAACTTTATTATGGAAAGATAAAGTACATTATGCTCTAACCTGTCAATGACATTTTGTTTCAGCTATTTTCAACTTTGATTATTTGCTTCCTCAAGTTAGTCCTTGTGTTTAGATCAGCCATTACTTGGTTTGTAAAAATAAAACTAATTCTTCTCTGTAAACCAGTTTTAAATATGCTCATTTGTTGCAGGTAGAGCCTCTGCTGCCAGCAGGCGTTTATAGCCTCAACAGGGTTACCTATTACCCAGCAATGATCTTGTATCCTACTTAAAGAAACCTACAATTTTTAAAGAAGAATCCACATCCACACTTATTACTTTGATTTTCTTTTTATTCTTAAAGAACAATGTCTTGGTTTGATAGCCAATTTATGACACAACCATTCACTCAATTTATAACTTTGTTGAACAAGCTGGCTCGTGATGAGACCCCTTACCTCTTGACTGTAACAATCTTGAGTCATTGCCCTGTTGTGGTATGCAGTATTTGGCAAAGTCAGCAAGTTATAATATCTGTGATTATGATAAGCCGGCTCGTGATGAGACCTCTCATTCTTCAAGATGAAGTGTATCCTTGGATTGTTTCTCTGAAAGTTGTGATTCCTTTGCAGGGAGGAAGTCTTGTTTCCTTTAGATAGCTCTGGACGCAATGATAGAGTTTGGAAGTAGTTGTTCTACAGAGAATCTTTATTTTGTTATTGATACCTTTCATTGCACTGATATAAAACAATTTCTTCACTAAAGGTTGTTTTCATTAAAGCTTTATGGAGTTGAAACTAGTGTCATATCTAGGTTAGAGTCTTTAACTATATCTTTCAATAATAAAGATCAATTTTCCAAAAGATTTGCTATTTATACAAGCGAAAAATCAAAATGTGAAAGAGAGTTGGTGTCTTTTTCATAAATGCCTAATGTAACCATTCACAACTGGTTTCATTATGAAAAAGAAAAACTACTACTCTACAAAAATAGAATAATAATCTTCTATGGAAAATATTTCATAAGGATTTGTCCATTGACAGGCAAAGAGTCTCTTTTACCTGCTAAATCCTGTAACACAAATGTCGATGGACCTAAGACTTCTACAATTTGAAAAGGACCAAGCCACATTCTTTGAAATTTTGTATGTTTCCCCTTTTCTTCGTGTTCCTTGTCCCATTTTAAAACTAAATCTCCCACCTAAAAATCTTTTCTCGTCATTATATTTGAATCAAAAGAGGATTTTACTAGTGCCTGATGATGAGCATGTGTTTTCTTAGCTTGTTCTCGCTGTTCTTCTAATTTGATTATTTCCATTTGCCTTAAGTGTAATGAGGAAGTTGGTAATTCATCAATGTATTGAACTAGAGACAAAGAAAGAATTGCTAAATGAGTTGGGAGAACTACTTCTCTCCCATAAACTAAATTAAAGGGAGAAGTGCCGATGGAAGCTTTTCTCGTTATTCGGTCTGCCCATAAGGATTTATGCCAATTTTTATGATTTTGGTCTATTGTTCTTTTGATAATCGTGATTAGGTTTTTATTTGTAGACTCGGCTAACCCATTTCCCTGTGGATAATAATTGGTCGAATATTTAAGTTTGAATCCTCTTTTAAGTGCAAATTCAGTAATTGCATTTCCAGAAAAGTATGATGAATTATCGAACATTAAAGCGGAAGGTAATCCAAACCTGGTGATTATAAATTGATCTATGAACTCAATGATGTTTTCAGCATTAGCCGTCTTGAATGGAACTGCTTCTACCCACTTGGTGAAATAATCTGTTGCTATAAGGATATATCTATGCTGCTTGGAAGAGTGAGGAATGATCTCACCTATTATGTCCAATCCCCACTGACTGAAAGGTTGGTTGATATTAACTAGTTGTAGTGGTAAGGATGGTTTCTTTTGTCTCCCAGCAGTAGTTTGGAAAACTTGACATTTCCTCACGTAACTGTGCGAGTCTTTGAATAACGTGGGCCAGTAATACCTTGCGCGCAAGATTTTATGTGCAGTAGCATCTCCAGCATAATGTCCGCCTGCTGGCCCATCGTGGAGTTCCTGCAAAACTTTACCAGCTTCAGATTTCTCAAGACATCTAAGGAGAACAGAATCGTAATTCATTCTAAAAAGAATATCATTTATGAGCTGATATTGTTTGGCTTTCAATATTAGAGCTCTTTTCTTAGTATAATAGAGGTATGAAGGAGCATATCCATTCTTAAGATAATAAATGATGTCAGCATATAATGACTCTTCATTGTTTAGGCTTACCTCGCACACTTGTACCTTTACAGATGGAATTTCAGAAATTTGCGACGCTCCAGCCAACATTTTGCAAAAGCCTTGACCTCTTACAATGTTTGCTGGTTTAATTTCTATGTCATATTCTTGTAAGGTAGTTACCCAATTTGCCCTCTTCTCACCCACATCCTTTTGTACTAGAAGATTCCTTACCGCTGGAAACGATACTATAATTTTGGTATGGGTTTTGAGTAGAAAAGGTCTGAAGTATTTGATCGCTTTGAAAACAGCATAAGCCTGTTTCTCCACATCTGAGTAATTTAATTCAACACCCTACAAATTTGAACTGAAAAAAGAAATTGGTGCTTCCACCTTTTCTTGATTCGTTTGAGTGAGTATCGCAGCATATGACCTATCTGAGGCAAATGTGTATAAAATAAAAGGCTCTAAAAAATTTGGAGTTGCTAAAGATGGAGCGTTAATAATAGCCTATTTGATAAGGTTGAACGCTTCATGTTCATCTTGGCCCCATTTAAAGTTAGAGTTCTTTTTTATCATGGTTTGTAAAGGAGATACGATTCGTGAAAAATCTGGAACAAATCTCTTTACAAAATTGATTTGACCAAGGAAAGATTGCATGGATTTTTTGTTA
>APFE030870965.1:0-15851 GCA_000404065.3 Pinus taeda | reverse complement strand
AGGAACGTTTCAGCAGATTAGAATACGTGGAGCAGGCTACCAACATTTAGCAGAGAATACGTGGAGTTGGCTAACATACCAGCATTCAGGTGAACAGGCAACGTTCAGGCTACGTGGAGCAGGCTAGCATACCAGCGTTCAGGAATAAAAACGCATATGACAGACAATGCTAGCGAATAAAAATGACAGACAGGGCTAGTGTTGAGAAATAAAAATGCATATGACAGACCAACGTACAACCCACAACAGCAACATTGAAGGGAGTTACAACTATTTTGAGAACTTGGCTCTGATACCATGTCAGGCCAGGCAGTAACTCCACAAAGCAAAAACTGATTCGTGTATTATTTCACAAGGTAGGTCTTCATTATATACATGAGGGAGAGACTGTTCAATTCATCTCCCTATGACTGTTCATATTTCTAATTTATTTATTTACATAAATTCACCCAATCACAAGGATTAGGTGTTAACAGATGATAAATATGATTATGGCAGATTTCACGTTAAAACACTTGGTGATACTATATTTTTTGATTTTTCATATATTTTTTAATAATGTTAATTTGTGACAATTCTATATAAAACCAAATACAAATGATCATTTGTTATATATGTCCCATAAAAAATAAAAATAAAAATTTAAAAAATTTTAAAATTATTTTCGAATTTTCAAAATATTTAATTAAATATTTAAATTGTAATTACTTTAATAAATTTTAAAGTTTCTTTTAACTAATTGAATTCAACTTAGTTTCACTTCTTCCTTTTTTTTACATGTGGGAAAACCTAAGACAACCATCCCTAGCTTTATTCACAAATGGAGACTGACTCATCAACTTTATTATTCAAAGAAAACCACGGCACTGAAATACCCTGCTAGTGGTCCGTAAAGAGGTAGACTTTCACTCATCAACTTGATTATTCAAAGAAAACCATGCCACCTGAAATAAACGCCACTGAAATACCCTGCTAGTGGTCCATAAAGAGGTAGACTTTCACTCATCAACTTTATTATTCAAAGAAAACCATGCCACCTGGAATAACCTGCTAGTGGTCCGTAAAGAGACAAACTTTCACTCCTTCCAGATACCTCTGGGTCTTGAGCCCTACTCTCTTTCCTTACTTGAGCTGTACTCTCTTTCCTTACATCTCAAGAAAACAAACTCTTAGCCAAATAAAAACAAAAATAATTTTAAAACATACTTGGATCCATTTTTAATTTAACTTAACATATATATAAACCCAATAAAAATATAATTATAATTTTTTTTTTTTACATTAAATTTCCAATGAATGGGATAATAATTCTTTCTTAAAAACTATCATGCCAATGGTAAGTGAGAAGAGCTTTACCCGAATTGTCAATGCTTAGCTTCCAATGAATGAGAGAGCTTTCATTAAATAGAAAATCATATTTATTGAATCATGGCTGAAGGCATCAAGTGGGAAGAGGATGCTAAACCCTTTCTTAAACCTCAACTCGATTCCTTTCGCGGGGACAAAACCATGAGCGACGGGCCGAACGATCGATCAGTCAAGCACAGCGTCACATGATCACTTCTCTGAAAGGTTTGCTACAAATTTCTGAGATTTTTTTGACCAAACATAGCAGGGGAAAAACACGAGAGAAAAGCTATATATGGCACGAATTAAATCTATATACCCTGTAAAAATTTATCAGAATACCCTAACGAGAGTCATTTCCTCGCATTTTTCGGCACTTCCACAACCCTATTTCGACGAGCCAACAAGTAATTTGCCTTTAGAGAATTCGAGGGGATCAAAACACAAAGACCAACATGCGAAAACATCGCAGAAGGACGTCATTAATGCGCTTTTGAATGAGACCAGGGTTACTGAAGCCAAGCGAATGTATGACAAAATGGTACGTAGTAATTTCATCCCAGATACTTCTACCCACAACACAGTGATTAATGGGTTTGCAAAGGCTGGACGAGTTGAAGATGCCTTGAACCTCCTTCAGCACATGAAACAGAAGGGTGGATTTTCACCAAATACAGTGACTTTCAATGTTTTGCTCGGTGAACCCAGCAAATTAGGCCATGTGGGTCGTATTGAAAATATATTAGATCTGATGATTGATGATGGTTGTGCACCTGATCATGTCACTTCTGATTTGTTAGTTCGTGCATTCTGTAATGCAGGCAGAGATGAGGAAGCCTGCAATATTTTTGTTGAAATGGTGAGATATGTTGTTAATCCAGATATGAGTACTCTCAATTTTCTCATCAGGCATTTGTGTAAGGCTGGGAAGATTGACACAGCATATACGTTTCTGGAGGAAATGAAGGGTCTAAACTGCAAGATGGGTCTAAATTGCAAGCCTGATATTGTCACTTGTAGCATTCTGATGGATGCTCTCTGCAATGGCAAACATATGAGAAAAGCAAGAAATTTGTTGGATAAGATGTTAGAGTCTGGGTGCAAGCCTGATAGCTTCTTATACAACACCCTAATGAAGGGTTACTGTAAAATCGATAAGACCAATGAAGCCTTGGAGGTTTATAAGAAGATGGACGCAGAGGGGTGTGCTCCTGATGTCGTAACATTTAATACTCTCATATTTGGGTTGTCCAAGGCTGGGAAAATAGATGAAGCCAAGAAGTTTCTGAAGCTCATGGTCAGGAAAGGGCATTCTCCCGATGTCATTACTTACACTTCACTTATGAATGGGATGTGTAGAAAAGGCGATGCCATGGGAGCTCTTGCGTTGTTAGAGGAAATGGAACAATCTGTGTGTCAGCCTGATGGTTGCACGTACAACACCCTTATGCATGGCCTTTGTATGTGTCAGCACTTACATCAGGCCTTGAAGCTGTATGAGGTGCTGAAGTCGAAGGAAGTTGATCTTGACAGTGGCACCTATGCGGCGTTTCTCAAGGCACTTTGTAGAGCAGGGAAAGTGGCTGAAGCATATGAAGTCTTTGATTACGTGTTAAACAGGAAAGCATTACCAGATGTTGTAGCATATTCTGTTTTGGAAAATTCTCTGAAGTTTTTTAAGAAACCTCGTTTTTCGAGGTAGTTCCTTCAAGTTTGTTCTCTCTGGTCAAGGTTATCTTGAGAGTGGTACCTATGCGGCATTTCTTAAGGCGTTTTGTAGGGCAGGGAAAGTGGCTGAAGCATATCAAATTTTCGATTACACGTTAAACTGGAAATCATTGCCAGAAGTTGTAGCATATTATGTGTTGGAAAATTCAATGGGGTTGTTTAAGCAACCTCGTTTATCTGGGTAATTCCTTCAGTTTATTCTTTCTGGTCAAGGGTTTGCTTGAGAGTAGTACCTATGCTTGCCAGATTTTGTAGCTTATTCTGTGTTGGAAAATTCTCCAAAGTTTTTTAAGAAACCTCGTCTATCTGGGTAATTCCATCAGTTTATTCTCTCTGGTCAAGGGTTATCAAAGGAGTTCAAATTTTGTGCATCTGATTTGATAGCACTTTGCCCTCTGGTCCACCTCATCCAAGGTAATTCCTTGTTATCTATTTGATTGCTGTTGCTTTTCTGGCATGCCTAATGGCAATATACCTCTCTATTTGGAATTTCTGAGTCTTGATTGCTGATCAGTCTATATTGTTTGAGTTTGAGTCCCACGTATAGCTGACCAGCAATTGCGAAAGAATAAAAATCTGACATTTTGTTTTAATGAATTAACTTTTTGGTTAAACTGTTGTCAACATGTTGCAATTGTACTGTTTTTTCTTCACTTTGGTACGGACCACAAGCAATGGCAGTAGTCTAACCAGGCTGCTTTTTTGTCCTGAAAATCATAGAATTTCCGGCAATATTTTGATAAAATCTGGCAGGGATGCTTTTTTGCCCTGAAAATCATAGAATTTCCGGCAATATTTTGATAAAAGCCGGCAGGGATTTTTGGAAATCGAGGTTAAAGTTGTCAATTTTCAAGATTTTGGATTCCCCAGACGTTTTTGATGGTGCTGAATCCATTTCCACCATCAAAAACATGATTCAAACACTGTTATTGCAAGATTTCTTGAATTTTTTTGCTTGGATTCCAGCCACTTTTGGCTGTCTGGGCAAATCCTCCACCTCTGTAGACACCCGAGCAATGTGGCTAAGGGATTAGTCTTGTTTTGTGGGTCAGCTAGACAAGAAGCCAGGACTATAATCAAAGCTATATAAGATAAGAAAAAGAGTTACGTTATTTAGCCTCAGTTATACCTGGTGGGTGAACTGCTACAGGAAAACGTGACAAAGAGACAAAAATAAACTTAAAGATCACATCTGTTTTCCCATCCTTTAGCAATCAACAAACTGGGCTACCTTCTGTTTGAGAAGCTTCTCCATGAGACTCATGTCGGATGAAACCTGTTCACTTTTCTCAGCTATCTCTTTATAGCTTTTTTCTGTTTGTTTCTTCACAACAATCCATTATCCGTGTGTCTCTTCTTCATAGTGAAGAGGCAGGGAAGGGGCCTTTGACATTGGAGCCATGAACATTGGATTCGTCTCCACCTTAGCTCCAGCTTATGTTGCCCATTATTTTACTTCAATAAGTTAGTGGTGATCTTCCACTCCTTTCCACCAACTAGGTTCCTTGCTTCCTTTTTTTTAATGGTCTTTCCATCCTCACCCTTCACGACCTTTTGGCAAGAAGATGCTAAATGACCATATTTGAAGCAAGAGCAAGATCTACACTTGAAGGCCACCTGCTCATACTTGAGCTTTTGCTTCCAGGTCATGTCTGCCACTTTTAAGCCCTATTATGATGTCTTCTGGCAAACCAGAAGCAAAGTCCATCTCAATGCAGTGTGCACAAACTTGATTAAGTTGAGATCAGTCCATTATTGGTTTTTGGGGTGCAAAAGTGAAATCTTCCAAAAGCATTATCTATGGAGGTTAGGGATTATGTCCCTAGAAATGCAATGGCAGTTTTAGCAACCTTACCTATAGTGTTGTTGATGAAAAAGCCTGAGGAGGATCAAAAAGTGGAGACCATGGTTTTACTACTATTTAGCACAAGCCTTCTTTACCCATAAACCTATTAATTTTTTACCTTTGTTGCTCAGTTAGTTTTGTCCAGCAGTGATGGTGCTCCAGCTTCATTGTTCTTGTTTCCTGTGTGCAGCAGCAGAGAGAGGGCAGTGTGTATGAGGGTGCAGCTCTAGTGGAATAAATGAGGTGCACAACAGTTATGTATGAGAGATATGGAGCGGATGCATGCATGCATGCATCAACCTTACAACAATTCCAGAATTATATTGCTGTTCAGATTTATCACTTGAGTTAGCTTTTATATTTCGGAGTTTGTTTTTTGCATGGATTATCATTTTTAGATTGGGTGCATATCCCTAGGACTTCTAGGGTGCTTTCATGACAACTTGAGGAGGGCTTAGATCCCAAGGAGGAGTGTGCATACATGTGACAGTTATCCTCTTGGCACTTATATGCATGTAGGATGGTTAAGATTGGATTGAGTCACATTGGGTGCTTCATGCATGTGACCATATATTTTGTGTCTTCCCTCAGTCTCTTGTATAATGAAAGAGATCCGGAGCTCGCCATTTTGTTGGTTGGCAAGTTTAAGTTCTAAGCTATAACTTTAATTTTTCTTCTTTTGGTAAATAGAAGATAGTTGCAGTATTGAACGTTGTGCATTATGCATTAGTGCTGAAGTTGCTTACCATTGTCTGAAATTTTAACAAAACTCAAGGTATTGATTGAAGAACATGCTCTATCATTTGTTAATCAAATGTCACGATGACAAAACCTGAGTATATGGCTAAATGGCAGCTTTCTTGTGAAGAGAGGTCTTCCAAGTTTGAGAAATCTAGAGGATGGGTATCTGAGAGCCACCACCAAAACACAAGAAATTTGCAAACCAATGCATGAGAAACTTTTGGAAAAACAATAACCTTTTCAACTAAAAAGCGACCTTTAGGAGCTATGAGAACAACGGAGCTCAGAACTATGAGGGCTTGCTTAAGAGATGTACCACTCACGAGGGCTAAAGGAAGAATTGACGAAACAAAGATTTTTACTCTTGAAAAAACTGAGGGATTTATGAGGAATGCACCAAAAACCTTGACAACAAACACCTTGGCTACAACAGATGAAGAGGAAGGAGCCACGAGGACAATGAGGTGGTTAGGTAAAGTCCTAGCCTAGGCAAAGCATCTAACATAAAGTCCTAGCAAAGTGCTTCCTAGAGCATAGGTAGTGAACTCAAAATGGGTGACCTGAAGGAGGACTTGGGGGTGGGCTTTGATCTGCTTATGTGTGCATGGGTAGTGCAATGCAAGGTTCATGCATTCAACCACTACCTCTAGGTGTCCATGTGGCTACATAAATAGGGCATAGGGCATAAAAGCCCCAACGAGAATTGAACATTGGCCAGTGGTGACCATTGCATCTAGCCCACTTGAGCTTATAATTTGTAGAAAATCCACGAAGTTTTGCAACTATTAATATAAACAATTTGAAACTAATTTCTTTTCATATAGACACATAATTTCTCTACTTATTTTTGCAGTGGAGTAGAAACATAAATAAATACACAATCACACAATTCAACAACACAATTTTTCTAGGAACCCAACTGGGAAAACCGTTTGCTTGATTGAGAATATTATTGAAGAAGAATAAGCAATAGTTCCCTTACAATACAATATAATTTCAATAGAGAATACAATGATCTTGCTTGAACTAAGCTTGAAACAATTTCAAAGACCCTTGCTCTGCTTGCCTTCTTGCCTTGCCTGGATGAGCTCTGAAATCCTTGCGCAAATCCTAGGAAATAAGGCCCTATTTCCTAGTGCATTCCGAAGGCAATTCTTCATTCTTCAATACTCGCTCCCCTTGTTCTTGTTACCCTTACAAGCTCATGCACAATACTTGTGCTCAAGAAGAATGGTTACAATTGTGCCTGCGTCCTCCTTATAAGCAATTCGAATGGCTAAGTCTAGCAAATTATATTTTAGGAATTGATTTTGTGATTGATGAGTTAACCAAGTTAACTGACCCATGCAACTTGTCTCATCTCAATTCTAGAACTTGATATTCAGTGACTTGTCCTTTTTCCAAATTAACTCGCACTACAAGACAATAAACTTGACCTTCCACTTATGCACATTGGTTAACTGCTTCATAACTCCCCCTAACTTTTAGGAACTAATCCTAAATTATAGGAACTTGTCCTAATTTGTAGCGACTCATGCTAAATCATAGGAATTCATCATAATTTATAGGAATTAGCTCCTAACTTATAGGAATTGGTTCCTAACTTATAGGAACTCGAGCATGCTAAGGAAGAACTCGTTGAGGTCCCTTTGATTAAGGCACAAGTCATGGAACCCTTTCTTGCTATCATTTTCAACATAATCCAAGATTTTGGAAGGTAGATTGGCATTTAAGTATTTACCTTATGGTTTCTTTAAATCCATTTTCAATAAGCGTTTGGCTAATATGTTGAAGCTTGTCCTAGAGTAAAGAGTGTGGAGCTTATGTAACTTGAGCCAAATAATTTTATTTTTTGATTTTTCTTCAAGAAACATGCCATGATGTTGGAGTTTACACCATGCAAGATGAACTTCTTGTGCCTTATGTAGAATTTTTTTACAAATTTGTAGCCCACCTAGTTTCAAGGAATTAGCATAATGTTTAATGCGCACAACCCCGAAGTGTTAGCTGATATAAAAACTGATAATGCTAATTAACTCAAAACCTATAGAACTATTCTACTCCATTTAGTTTTCAGCTGATAAAGAAGAAATAACACAAGCTCACACAAAGATTACATAGTGGTTTTTGGTCAGCTAGACCTTGGATAAACCCTACAATGGGGCAAACCAATTTAAGGAGGATTTAGATTTCCTTCTGAGGAAATTAATTACACAACAATAAAACAACAGGGTACTTATCTCCCCTTTCTTTGCCATTGTTCAACCTTTTGTCATAGAAATTCGTGCCCCACAGCTGTGTTGGAAAATGTAACTAGGTTCGGTCTTCATTAATGTATATGAGTCATCATGAAATGTACTTGTCAAAAGAATAAAGAAAATAATTTTTATTATTGTATCAATGACTTATTAAAGCATGGGTTTCATGTTTGGGTCATCATTATATTAGTCAAAGTCCCATTGTGGACTTCTAGGATTAATGTTGAGTCGATAAAGTCATTGTACATTTAAAGAGACCCTTCTTGGGCTTTTGAATCATGTAAAAATGTTTACTATTGAGTCAAATATAATTTATGTAACCTCCACACCAAATCGGCCTAGAAGAGATCAAGTCGGCATAAGGACACCAATTCGACCTCACTTGGAGCCTATAAATAGAAGGAAGTCGAATTCATTTGGAGCATCTCATCTCAAGCTAGTTTGTTATCTCTAAGGAAGCTGGAGAAGTGCGAAGTGGGTAAACAGAAAGCTAAAGGAAGTGTGAGTTGGGTGAAGTCCAGGGAAGAGAAGAAAATTGAAATTTTGGAGCTACTCTCTCTCTGTTTCATGCCCTAGTTTGGGAGATCGAAGTCTTCCAAGTGTTGTTGCTCCCAGTTGCTGCCTAATGCTGTAAGTTGATGCATAGTCGTAGTTGCTGGGGTGAAAGTGCCGCTGCAAAGGGGTCGAATATCTGGAAGGCTGACTTGGTGTGGAGGGAAGGTTTGGTCTTTGTCTAGGTTGAAGAGTCTCAAAGAATACTATTGAAGGAAGATAAATTTTGACTGGGTTTTCCCCTCGAGGGGGGTTTTGCTCTGGCATAGTGCCTACATCTTGTGTCTCTTGTTTTGTGATCTTCATACACATATAATATGGTAATTGCTTGATGAAAGATAAGATAATAAAGAAGTAAAAGAAGCCAACGTAACTCACAAGAAATTATCAAGAAAGAGGAATCAAACCCTGATCTACTTGCATTGATTCTCAACATGGTATCAGAGCTAAGGTCAAGAAAAGTTGAAGATCACTTTGTTGGCATGGATTCTCCCTCTTTGATAAACTACATGAAGATGGATGTCAACACTGCTGGAAGCTAGATCAAGAAGGTCATCTACTACTTATTCAACAAAGTCAAAAGTCAAGGGTTCTTGGATGCTCTTACATGTTCTCTTAGTGATGACAATGCATGGATCGTTGATAATGGAGCATCAAGACACATGACAGGAGAAAGTAAACAACTCCATACACTATCAAAAGAGCCATCTTCTCATGCAGCGGAGTTGGGTGACAACAAAAGCTCTGTTGTTAGAGGCCTGGGATCAACATCGTTGAAGATGGAAAATGGATCGAAGCTGCACGTCAACAACATTCTATATGTTCTAGGTTTGAAAAATAATTTTCTTTTTTATTTATTGTTTAGAAGATAAAGGGGATAGAGTTGCTTTTGTTGATGGAAAAGTATTGGTTTGGGGAAAAGACTTTAGCATTGATAAAGCTAGGGTTATTGGAGTTTGTGAAGGAAGTCTCTATAGGGTTATTACACCACCTCCTCAAGCTTTGGTTCACATGGAAATCAATCCCATTGAGCTATGGCATAGGAGGTATGGTCATCTATATCGTAACGTCATCCCTACTCTTAGTCAATTAGTTCATGGCATCCCTAATATGAAGTTAGATCATGGAGTGTGCAAGGGATGCTCTTTGGGAAAACATACAAGAAAGCCATTTCCGACTAGTGAAACTAGGTCTAAAGAGATATTAGACCTCATCCATTCTGATGTGTGTGGGCCCATGTTTGACAAATCACTTGTCGGTCATCTCTACTATGTAACATTCATTGATGACCATTCTAGAAAGACATGGCTCTACCTTCTCAAAACAAAAGATGAAGTCTTTGAAAAGTTCAAGGAGTTTAGGTCCAAAGTGGAAACCCTAACCGAAAGAAAGATAAAAACTCTAAGGTCTGACAATGGTGGGGAATACACTTCTAAGGAATTGATTGCATATTGTAAGAAAGCATCAATTAAGAGGGAGCTCATTGTTCCCTATTATCTTGAACAAATTGGAGTCTCTGAAAGGAAGAATAAGTCAATTGAAGAAGGCATTCGAACAATGCTCCCTGATCAAGACCTACCAAAATTCTTATGGGGAGAAGCAACAATGACAACCGTGTACATTCAAAATAGAAGTCCTCATAGAAGTCTTAATAATATAATACCCGAAGAAGTATTTATAGGAAAGAAGCCAAGTGTGGATCACCTCTGAATCTTTGGAAGTCCAGCGTGCATCCATGTTCCAAAGGGCAAGCAAAAGAAGTTGGATTCGACAAGTATCAAGGGAATATTCGTTGGATATAGTCTCTCCTCAAAAGCATATAGAATCTACATTAAGGAAGGAAGACATATTGAAGTAAGTAGGGATGTCATATTCGATGAAATCATCATGAAAACCATACTACAAATCAAGAAGAAGAAGGATCAAGTGAGCCTAGTCAATCGGTAGTCATCCCAGCCACAAGGAAAAGGCCAAATTGGTTAAAAGCTACATTAGAAGATGCTAAAGGACATGAAGTTGTGAAAGGAATCTTAAGGGAAAGTAAGAGACCAAAAACATATTCTGGTTATGCTGCATACATGACAAAATTGAAGTCGAACCATCTACATTCAAGGAAGCTGCTCATCAAGAGGTTTGGAAGAAAGCGATGTAGGAAGAATATCAATCCATCATGAAGAATGGGGTTTGGGAAATTGTTCCTAAACCTAGTGACAAATTGGTTGTCACCTCTAAATGGATCTATAAGATCAAACATGCTGTTGATGGAAGTATAGACAAGTACAAAGCTAGATTCGTTGTAAGGGGTTTCTCTCAAACATAAGGCATTGATTATGAAGAAACCTTTGCACCCACAATAAGGTACACTACCATTAGATCCTTGGTTTCATGGGCTGCTACAATGGGTTGGAGTATCCATCAAATGGATATGAACGCTGCATTTCTGAATGGGACCATTACTGAGGAAGTGTATATCGAACGACCTGAAGGTTTTGAAGTTAATAGTAGGAACTCTCATGTTTGTAGACTTAAGAAGGCCCTATATGGTTTGAAGCAAGCACCTAGGGCATGGTATGCAAGGATGAATGCATATTTACTTAGAATTGTGTTTGTAAAGAGTTCTGCCGATTCGAATCTCGACATCAAGGTCGTGAATAATGAGCCCACCATTGTTCTACTATATGTGGATGATCTATTCATCACAGGTGTGGAGTGAAGAATTCAAGAATGCAAGAAGATGTTGGCAGTTGAATTTGAAATGAAGGATCTAGGATTGATGCACTATTACTTGGGTCTAGAAGTATGGTAGAGACCTGAGGAGATATAGCTGGGGCAAGGAAAGTACATCATCAAGTTGTTGCAGAAATTTGGGATGATGGATTCCAAGTCGATTACTCCTATGATCACCAATCTTAAGAAGTTGAGGGGCTCTGACTCTAGTCTCGTGGATCCTACCTCCTATCATTAGTTGGTGGGTTCCCTAATGTATTTGGTCAATACTAGGCCAAATATATTTTTTGCAGTAAACATTCTTAGTCAGTTTCAGTTGGAGCCTCGTCATGATCATTGGATAACTGCCAAACACATGTTGAGATATCTTCGTGGCACTATACATCACTGCCTAAATATGATAGTAAGGAAGTCAAGCTAATTAGCTTCACAAATTCTGATTGGGGTGGCAGTGAGACCGATGGAAGGAGCACTACTGGAGGATGTTTTAGTCTGGGAGCTGCTATGATCTCATGGATGAGTAGGAAGCAAGATCTCGTTGCTTTAAGTAGTGCTGAGGCAGAATATGTGGCTGCATGTGAAGTAGGAAAGGAGGCTGTTTGGTTAAGGAAGCTTCTGACAGATTTGTTTGAGAAGTCTCTGGGTCCTACTGTGATTAATTTTCACAATCAAAGTTGTATCAAGATGTCTGGAGATCCCATGTTTCATGCTAGAATGAAACATATCAACAATAAGTTCCACTTTATTAGGAACTTGGTGCAGGATGGGATCAAGAAGTTGGAGTATGTCTCGACAAATGAACAGGTAGCAAACAAACTAACAAAGGCTTTTCCTAATAAGAAGTTTGAATATCTAAGGAACATGCTTGGTTTAGTAGATATTGCTGATTGCATTGATGTTATGAGATTGGAAGAGATTTGTTGAGGCTTTGCGAGTGAAGCATTGCTTGGGAGGACATTTGGTCGACACTTTGTGTTGATGTCTAGGTCCCAAAGTAGGGAGGGTGGTGTGGGTTGTAGAGCTCTAACCATGGATACACACCTAGGTCCCTGGGTTTGTGTTTAGCAAGTAAGCCTGATGGTACCTAGAGAGGCTGAAAGCTTGAGTCCACTGTATTCCCACTTGGATAGATTGCCCTGGTCAGGAATCTAGTCCATGGCATTGCAGTGCCTAAATTGATGAGAGACCAATGGATAGATTGCTTTGGTTAGGAATCTAGTCCATGGCATTGCGGTGCCTAAATTTTTCATTGTTCATATAGTATGAGATCTTTCATTGTATTTGTATATTATGAAGACCTCCCTAGTTAAGAGGGAGTGTTGGAAAATGTAACTAGGTTCGGTCTTTATTAATGTATTTGAGTCATCATGAAATGTACTTGTCAAAAGAATAAAGATTTTTTATTATTATTGTATCAATGACTTATTGAAGCATGGGTTTCATGCTTGGGTCATCACTATATTAGTCAAAGTCCCCATTGTGGACTTCTAGGATTAATATTGAGTCTAGAGTCATTGTATATTTAAAGAGACCCTTCTTGGGCTTTTGAATCATGTAAAATGGTTTACTATTGAGTCAAATATAATTTATGTAACCTCCACACCAAGTCGGCTTAGAAGAGATCAAGTCGGCCTAAGGACACCAATTTGACCGCACTAGTTTTGAAAAGTGTAACTAGGTTCGGTCTTCATAATGACATGTAATTATGATTTTATGTAATGAGATGTAAAGAAGGAAAATAAAATTATTGTATTGCTTGTTTCATGGGTTTCATGAGCAAGAGATTTTATTTTTGAGTCAAGACTCCCATTGAGAGTCTTTAGGAATTATTTGTCATCTAGTCATAAAATGTTAGTCATTGCCATGTAATGAAGTCAAACTTGTCTATGTAAAGTGTCGTCCAAGATCTTGTCACTTATCCTCTTCAAGTCGGCCTACAATGATGGAAGAACATGCTAGAAGAAGTCGGCCTCACTACTTGTCAATATGTTAGCCTAAGGGTCATGAGTTGATGTGTATAAGTAGCCTCACTCAACCTCACTTAGAGGCAAGCAACTCGACTTGCATTCGATCAAGCAGAGGCATGAAGAAGAGGTCAAACAGAAGTGCGAAGAAGAGGTCAAGATGAAGTGTGAAGGAGATTCTTCTGGGCAAGCGAAGGAGAGGTTTCCTCTGGGCAAGCGAAGGAGAGGATTCTTTTGTGCAAGCAAAGAAGGTTTCTTCTGGGGCAGTGAAGAAGGTTTCTTCTGGGGCAGCAAAGGAGGTTTCCCCTGGGTTAGCAAAGGAGTATTTCTTCTGGGGTACTTGTTTTGGGGAACCAAGATAGAGATCTAGATTAGAGACCGAGATTCTCTAGAGGAAGCTAGTAAGATCATAAAGTCTAAGATTCTCTAGGAGAAGTCGAGAAGAAGCAGGGTGAAGGATAGAGACCGAGATTCTCTAGAAGAAGCCGAGGAGAGCAGTTCGAGATCAAGAAGAAAATCGAGAGAGGGAGGAGCCAGAGCATCAAGGTTAGTGACAAGGTTCTTGGGAGGATACTAAAGTCAAAGGTTTTTGCCATGGTCTTAGTACTCATCAATTGAAGACCTAAAAGAAGAATTTTGATTGGGCTTTCCTCTCAAGAGGTGAGAGGTTTTGGCCTTCGCTGACAAGCTACATACTGTGTCACTTGTCTTTTATTGTGCATTTTTGGTAATTGTCTTGATGAAAAGAACACAATAATAACAAAACGGAGAAAAGACTATAAGCTAAGAAGTAAAAGTATATCACAAGCAATTATCAAGCAGAGAAATATTTTAACTTTTCATGCCCTAGATTTTTCAACAACTTGGAGCCTATAAATAGAAGGAAGTCGAATTCATTTGGAGCATCTCATCTCAAGCTAGTTCGATATCTCTAAGGAAGTTGGAGAAGTGCAAAGTGGTTAAAAGGAAGCTAAAGGAAGTGTGAGTTGGGTCAAGTCTAAGGAAGAGAAGAAAATCGAAATTTTGGAGCTGCTCTCTCTGTTTCGTATCCTAGTTTAGGAGATCAAAGTCTTCCAAGTGTTGCTACTGTCAGTTGCTGCCTAATACCATAAGTTGCTGCATAGTCGAAGTTGCTGGGGTGAAAGTGCTGCTGCAAAGGGGTCGAAGATCTGGAAGTTTGACTTGGTGTGGAGGGAAGGTTTGGTCTTTTCATGGGTTGAAGAGTCTCAAAGAATACTATTGAAGGAAGAAAAATTTGATTGGGTTTTCCCCTCGAGGGGGGCTTTGCGCTGGCATAGTGCCTACATCTTGTGTCTCTTGTTTTGTGATCTTCATACACACATAATATGGTAATTGCTTGATGAAAGATAAGATAATAAAGAAGTAAAAGAAGCCAACATAACTCACAAGTAATTATCAAGAAAGAGGAATCAAACCCTAATCTACTTGCATTGATTTCTCAACAAGTTGACTTTTGACAGCGACAATAAATGCACTATCAATTGATTGATATGCCTTGAATTTCATGCTCTTTCACTGACAAAATTCCCTCGAACTTTGTGCCTGAGATCTGCTGCTTTTTTGGAAAATTGGGCCTGCAAATAACTACCCTCTCCTTAGAATTTCGAGCCTATAAATATCAATCCTCTTCCTTGAAATTCAGGCCTATAGCAGATAGATGTCTTCCTCAATTTTCGAGCCAGGAATCAATGGTTCTACTCCTTGAAATTTGTGCTGTTTCTCTTCAGAAAATTCGAGCTCAGCCACTCTAGAACTCATGTTGAGACAACTCCCTAGAATTTCGGGCCAGCGGTGTTGAAGCAACTCCCTAGAATTTCGGGCTAGTAGTGCTGAAGCAGCGCCCTAGAATTTCGGGCTAGCAATGCTGAAGTGGCTCTCTAGAATTTCGGGCCAGCAGTGCTGAAGTGGCTCTCTAGAATTTTGGGCTTGAGTGTGATCTCTTTGCTATAGTTGATCTCTCTCCCTTAGCAAACTTGTTCTCAGAGCCTCCTCCTCTTCTCTTTGCTCCCTCTCTTTTCCAAATGCTCATGTGAAGAATGAATGAGCTTCTCTTGCCTTTTTTTCACTTTTTGTTTTTCAGTAGATAGGAGAACCCTAACCCTAGTGATCAAGGGTTGAGATTAGATCTCAGTCCATGAGATCAATGTGGAGATCATTCCCTCACTTGACCCCCTTTTAATGTGGTCCCCCTCACTAATGACTCCAAGTCACTTTATGACTTTAGTTTTGTACCTTGTACGTTCTTTCTACATAAAGTCACCTTTAAAATATAGTGACTTCAATATTAGGAAGTACTTGAGTACTTTTCTCAAAAAGTCAGTTTAATACATAATGTGACATTAATATAAAGTACCTAGTAGTTGTACCACATAAAGTGACATTTTCCTCATGACTTTAATATAGCCCATAAAGTCACCTGCCAAAAAGGTAATTAAAGTGTCTTCCTAGGAAAAAAGGCTAAAGCATTAGGAAACACTTCCTTGGTACCTTAAAATTTTTAACACTCCCTCTTATCGAGGAAGGTGTTTCTCACCACTCCCATTCTGTCTCTTAAATGCATGTGCTTGCACCTTGGCAATGACTTGTTGAGAATATTTGCAACTTGTCCATCAGAGGATATATACTGAAGCCTCATTGCTCCTCTCTGAACCCAACCTTTGATGAAGT
>APFE030870963.1:16540-38015 GCA_000404065.3 Pinus taeda | reverse complement strand
GCGCAGGACTTGATCAATTCAAAGGAGGACAACAGTTTAAAAGGAAATGAGGAAGAGGACAAAAAACAGAAAGCAGAAATCAAAACACAAAAGGGTCCATGTAAGCCTAAGGCTGAGGTCACACCCAGAGTAGTTTTAAATGATCCTACAATGTAGGCGCATAGGGATCACATGCGGACCTATGCTATCATTTGTAAATTCATGGGATTATGGCCCACTAAGAAGTCAATGCAGGCGTGGATTAAATACCACTGGAAACCTAAAGGAGGAATAGACCTACATCTTAGATCAAAAGGTTTCTTCACGGTTGTCTTCACAAATATAGAGGACAAAGACAGGGTGTTTGAAGGAGGGCCCTACTTCTATGCAGTTGCAGGCCTTTATATGCGGCCTTGGATGATGAATTTCGTACCTGAACACGATACTTTCACTTCAGTCTCGGTCTCGGTAAGACTCTATTCCCTACCTCTAGATTATTGGCAAACTAAATCTTTATCTGCAATAGGAAATAAACTAGGGCGTTTTTTCAAAGCATCTGAGGCTACCAGAAGGGGAAAATACACTTCCTTCGCCTGAATATGTGTGGAGATGGATCTCTCTGGAGCTCTACCAGATGAGGTCATCCTGGAAGTTTTTGATGAAGAATGGGTGCAAACCGTGGATTATGAACATATTCCTTTCAGATGTCGAAGGTGTCATGAACATGGGCACCTATTTAGAGATTGCCCTCTTAGTAAAATAGAGACCAAAAGTAAAGCTACCACATTGAGAGATACTGGAAGCTTTCACAAAACGGGGTATAGAGGAAAGGGGGGTAAAAGGGGGCCCAAGAAAAATCAAACAGAGGGGTAGCACGCCAATCCGAACTTGTTCCAAGTATTAGAAGAAGAGGAAGAGGCAACAAAGGTAGATCAGGAAATGGAGGAAAGCCAAGGAGAGAAAGATAAGGAAGAAAATAGTGTGAAAACATAGGATACTTATAATAAAAAAGGGACTATGCTGAACAACAAGGAACTGGAAAGGGACCAAGAAATGACCTCGAGTGAGATGGAAACGGGGGATCATGAACTGCAGGATATTCTTGATAGAGAACACCTAGATCTGGAAGGTTTCGTGAAACAGGGGACCATGGGATGGGTTGAATCATTATCTCAATAAGAATTTAACAGAGTGGAGCAGTTGTTCCTATGGATAACCCAGACTGATGAGCTGGAAGGACAAAGACACACAGAAAGGCAGGACAACGAAGGGGTGAAAATTATAAAAATCACACCAGGACTAGCTCCCAGGAATCCAAGAAGGAAAAGGAGCAGGAAAAAACTAAATGAGTTATTGATGGAATGTGGAAAACTAATGATAGATTCAGGTAAGATGAAAGATCTAACCAGCTACTCCTTTACAAATCTTTCATAATGAAGCTAACATCTTGGAATATCAGAGGTCTAGGAAGTAAAAGGAACAAAGGTTACTCAACAATAGAATGAAACAAGAAGCTCCGGACATGATATTTATCCAGGAAACTAAATGTCCATTCAAAAAAATAAACGAGATACACATCAGATGGCTCAATAAATATTAGTTTCTAGAAGTCAAAACAGACAAAACAACAGGAGGTATCCTTACTCTTTGGAACCCCAAAAATATTGGCATAATAGATGCTGAGGCATCTAGGAATTATTTATCAGTGGTTATTCAGCCTGTGGGAGACAAGCAGATATATTTAATTACAAATGTTTATGGGCCTTAAAGACATGATGATAAACTCGGGCTTTTAGATTCTGTTGGGGAACTAAGAGATAGACACGCAGAAATACCATGGATAGTGGGAGGGGACTTTAACATGATCAAATCCCTTACGGAGAAAAAAGGTGGGACTAGAACGTTAAGCAAAGACTCTATATAATTTCAGAATTTTCTTGACAACATGAAGCTATTTAACACAGATACGAGTAATGGTCTCTTTACATGGAACAATAAGAGAGGAGGAGAGTCTCAAGTAGCCTCAAAGCTAGACAGATTCCTTATCTCAGAGGACCTCATGCTCATAGGCATGGATATGACAATGATAATTCTCCCCTTCGGTGGCTCGGACCATTGGCCTGTCCAACTTGAGGTTCAGGGCATTGGCACCCCCAAGAACAAACCTTTTAGATTTGAGAATATTTGGCTCACCCACCCAGATTTTATCAGCAACATTGCTAAATGGTGGACAGAGGATCTGCAGATTCAGGGTACGGGAATGTTTCTACTACATAAACGACTGAAACATATCAAGCTCAGACTCAATTATTGGAACAAGAATGAGTTTGGCAATATTTTTGAAGTGAAAAAATCTGTCGAAGGTAAAATGCAGGAACTCAATCAAGCCGTCATCGCGGATGGCTTTTATAGGGCAAGGAACGATCAAGCCACCAAGCTTCATCAGGACTGGGAGAATCTATGTAAACAAGAGGAGATATTTTGGAGACAAAAATCAAGGGTTCAATGGCTAAAAGAAGGGGAGAGAAACACAAGGTTTTTCCATAGATACACTATGGAGAACAGGTCGCATAATAGGATCTCAACGATCAAGGACTCTGAAGGTAAATTACTTAATACCCATAAAGACATAGAAGTTGTGTTGTTTTATCACTTTCAAAGTATCGCAAAGGAGACCATTTTAGACAGAGCTCATTTTATCAGGGACTTCACGAAGCACATTCCTAAGTTAGTAACAAGGGAAGATAATTACAATCTCAATAGGCCGGTGAAGATGAGGTTAGTGAGGTTATCAAAGAAATGTAGAATGGAGTGCCTGGCCCTGATGGTTTCAATGTCGATTTTTTTAAAGCTTGCTAGAACATTGTCAAGCAAGATATTTTGGATGTCGTGGAGGTCTGCAGAATGAGTAGAACCATTCTGAAGGTGCTCAATACATCTTTCATCTCTCTGATCCCCAGACAGGACAATGCTTTGACTCTAGACAGATTTAGACCCATAGCCTTGTGCAATGTGGTGTATAAGATAATATCCAAAGTAATTGCCAATAGACTCAAACCCCTTCTCCCCAGTCTGATTTCTGTGGAGAAAATAGGTTATGTGGAGGGCAGACAAATTCTAAATAACATCATCCAAATGCATGAGGTGGTGCATTCTTTGTTAAGTAATAAGAAGGCGGGAATGATTATGAAACTGGACCTAGCCAAGGCTTCTGATAAGTTGAATTGGAACTACATCAAGAAGGTCCTTCTAGCCTTTGGATTTGACCACAATTGGGTCAGGTGGGTCATGGCCCTGGTGACTTCTTCTAGTTTTTCAATTCTAGTTAATGGTTCTCCATTTAAAACTTTTAAACCTTCAAGAAGCCTTGGGCAGGGAGATCCTCTCTCCCCCTTTCTCTTTATCCTCATGATGGAAGGACTTGGTCGATCTATCAAGCATGTTAAAGAAGTGGGTACTATCCAGGGTCTCAGACTCTCCGAGACTAGACAGGCTTTGACCCATTAGCAATTTTTAGATGATACTATGATTCAAGGCATCCCCACGGTCAAAGAGGCACTAGCATATAAACAAATCCTAAGTGACTTTTCCATGGCAGAAGATACAGAGGTAAGCCTCTCCAAATCTAAGATTTTCTTCTTTAATACTAACATTTCTATTCAACGGAATATCTCCAAAATTCCGGGCTTTCAAAGAGATGTGCTACCTTCCAAATACTTGGGAGTTCCACTAATTGACAAACCTCTGCACAAGAGTATCTGGGAGCCAGTGATTAACAAGATGTAGGACAAGACCAGGAAATGGAAAATTAGATCTTTGAACTTGCCAGGGCGACTGGTGCTTACGAAAGTTGTTCTTCAATCAATCCCCACCTTCATGCTTTTAGCCCTTCCAGCTCCAAAAGGAGTCTTGCATCAATTTAGAATCATTCAAAGAGACTTTCTTTGGGGTAAGGGGGAGGAGAAAAAGAAATGGGCCTTGGTAGCCTAGGATACTATTTGCAAACCTAAAAACCATGGAGGTCTTGGTTTTGGATGACCCGGAAGTGCTAAACAAAGTTTTAGGGGCTAAACTATGGTGGAGATGGGTTAAAGATCCAAAGGCACTATGGGCTCGTATTTGGAAGGAGAAATATGCTAGTAATTGGCAAAACATTGACCTTATAAGGATGTTTGGCATCATAAAAGGCTCCTACATCTGGAATAAAGAGTGGGAAAATAGAAGCATAGTTCAAAAAAATAGTTTCTAGGAAATCAGAGCGGGAGATCTAGCTTTTTTTGGGAGGATAAATGGCAACAAGAACCTATACTACTAAGAGAGGACTTTGTGGAGCTCAAGAATGATATTGACACCAAAGGACTACTTAGGGTAAAATATTTTTGGGATCAGACTAGTAGTGAAGGAAAATTGTGTACTTGGAAGAATATCGAGTACAGGGATGACTGCCCCTTGAAAGTAAAAGCTGATGCACTTCTAACAATGTTGGACCAAAGGAAAATACTGGTATCAGAGGATCATGACCAAATTAGATGGGGCAATAATAATGAAGGCACCTTTAATCTTAAGGAGGCAACGCGCTTAGTCCTGGAGCTTGATTCTAATTAACTGGATAGGGTTTGGCAAAACCTATGGAGACATCAAGGATGGATGAAAACCAAAATTTTCATGTGGCTAGTATATCATAAGAAAATTCTTACTTGGGAGAACATTAGGAATAGGGGTGTTCTGGGACCTTCTAGATGCCAGCTTTGTGAGTCTCAAGAGGAAACGATGGAGCACCTACTCAACACTTGCATATTCACCTCCAACTTGTGGGATGCTTTTGCCTTCATTTTCAGAATGACAGACAGGGATAGAGGGAGCATCACCAATACCCTTAATAACTGGAGAGGAAACTTTTCTGATTATGAAATAATCAGCAAAGCTTGGGCTTTAACTCCAAGCTTCATAATATGGAATGTATGGAATAAAAGGAATAACAGAATCTTCAAACATAAAAAAAGTTCCTACCAGAGCATCATGACTCAGATCAAGGAGACGGTGGGAAATTTATTGCAGACTCACCCAAAAAATCCCCCTTCAGATACTACTATGCAAATACTTCTTTAGTTGGGTATGCAGGGGCTTATTCCTCAGGGCATGGACTTTAAGGTCAAGAAACTGGTCACTGAAAAAGACTTCTGGCATCCTCCCCCTCAGGGTTTTATGAAATTCAACATAGATGGAGCCTCAAAGGGCAATCTGGGGACTGCTAGTTATGGTGGGGTGTTAAGGGATGAAAACAGATGCATGCATTTTATTTTTCACTGGCATCTGGGAAGAGCCACAAATAATATGGCGGAGCTAATAGCACTAGAAAAAATTCTAGATATCCTTAAGCGGGACAATCTTTAGAACATCATCATTGAAGCTAACTTTGAGCTAATCATCAATTCGGTCAAGAGAATCTATTATGGTTCGGCACCAAAAAAGGTCTCAAGACACTGGAGGCTGCCTCAGGTCTTTCAAAGGATACAGATCCACCTTCTGCACTTGAGAACCGTAAGCTTTGCTCATGTAAGAAGGACGGCCAATAAATTGGCGGGCATTCTGGATAATAAAGGGGCTCTCTGCACCAAAAGCAGTGTCAAGTTCAGATGGAAAGAGATGCCACAGGGCAGTTTGAGGGAGAATTGTCTCATTCAAGCGGATAAGGATTATTCGCTCTATCGAAACAGAGTAGGTCATCAGCTGCAGAGACTGGGTCTAGCTGATATTGGTCCAATATGAAGTGGTGTTTCAAAGGGGTTTTTGCAATAGGGATGTAGGTCTCTGCCAACTTTCTCAGCCCAGGAAAGCACGATCATAGGGGTCTTAGGTGGAAGTTGCTTGGCAGCCAGTGATTCTCGGAGGCTCATATGGTGAATATCAAGGGTGGTAAGACGAGTTCCTTCCTCCTGGGGATCAAGCAAATGAGGAGCAAAGGTGTTGTGAAGGACCACAGTCTCGGCTTTCTCAGCCGAAATGAAACGCTCAAAATTACTACCTGTGGTGTCAATACCAGCCGTGGGGTGGTTTATGGTATATCGCGCACCCTTAAAGCCAGGAGCGGTTTTTCTGAGTTGAGAGAGATTCCACTCACCACTCTACACGTGGCTAAGGCAGGAGACAGAATATCGCCCTCATCAGGCAATAATTCTTTGAGCTTTTTGATCATGCGATATGATCCTCCACCGTTGGATCGGGCAAGGATAATTTACGACTATGATACGGTGTGCTTGTTGGTCGGTCCAGGCGAGGCATTACTACCCGTGGTGTCAATACTAGCCGTGGGGTGGTTTACAGTATATCACGTGCCCATAAAGCTGGGAGCGGTTTTTTTGAGTTAAGAGCAATTCCACTCACCACTCTACACGAGGCCAAGGTTGGAGAGAGAATACTGCCCTCATCGGGCAGTAATTCTCTGAGCTTTTTGTCCATGTGATATGATCCTCCACCGTTGGATCGGGCGAGGATAATCAATGGCTATGATACGGCATGCATGTTGGTGGGTCCAAGCAGGCTACTCATCTTTTGCTTTTATTCTCTCTGTTGTATGGGTCTTTGATTACTTCAACCTTTGGGTTAGGGAGTAAAACCTTAGGCTAAATGGTTCAACCTCTGGTTGTTTGTATTATATGTAATTTCCTCCTTTTGTTTATTTGAAATAGAAGGCACGACTCTTGCATTAGCAAAAAAAAAAAAATGTATCCACTTATGGAAACCATGACATATATATTCTTAGGTATTTAGCCTAAAAAAGACTTCATATCTTAGTGTGTTAAAAAAATAAAAATAAAAATCCTACAAAAGAGGACCTTGAGGCTTAGACTTGTGGTGAGACAATGAAAGGGAGTAGTTCAATGACATGACTTTTTGGCTCTTTTCTCGACATATTTTCTAGTTGGTTTTGTTTGAAATTTGATAAAAATTTAAGAAAATCATAATTTTAAGTTTGCACAATCCAAGTATCCTAATGGTTTTCCAAGATGTTGAATTCATTGTTGCATTCAAAAATATAATTTAAATGGAAAAACATTGCAATCTCACTAAGATAAGTGTCATCAAATTTTGGTTAAAAAAAAGGCCAAAATGTTGCCTCATTAAACTACATCCAATAAAACTCATAACACTTTACATCTCTAAAAATTTAAATACATTTTTTCCTACTAAGTAGACTAATATGTTAAAATAAACATAATAACAACCTTAATTGTACCATAATCTCCATGTAATAATACATGGACCATCTAGCTAGTTTGATTTAAAACAAAGACTTTACAATTTTTTTAGTAACATAATACCCATATAAAACTCAAAATTTAGTAAATTTTATTATGATAATATTGTTGGATGGAAATTACCTGCAGGGTGTAGAATAGATGGTGATGGGGTGCACTGTTAAGGCACTCTGTGATGTGAAGGTCACCAATTCAAAACTCAATGGAAAAAAAAACAATCATGTTAAGCGTTGGTGTGGCTCATGTTATGAGGTATCCCAAGGTGATTTTTATGGCTTAGATGTCCCTAGGACACGGTTTCTCAAACCAAAAGTTAAGCATACAAGCATCTTAAGATTCACACCACTTAGCAAACAAAAAAATTAAAATTAATTTCTACCTTTAATGATATAAAATTAACTTTAATATCCATATATTAAAAAATATATAAAACATAGTATATAAAAACACATATCTCATTCACCTTTTATTTATCATATATAAAAACACATATTTCATTCACCTTTTATCATAATGTTAATTTAAATTATAAAAAAAAATAGTGACAACAATGGCCTTCTCTTAGTATCTATCTATATCTAAACATAGAATTCCACCACTTAACCTACACTAATGTTAAAGGATAAATTTCACTCGCAGTAGTGAATTACTTTAGATCTAGCACGTATTTCGAGGACTTGCCCAGATGGAGGGTGTGGAAATAAAGCACAATATAATACAACTCAAGCCAATCTAAAACATGCAAATTGGAAATCACAAAGGAAGTGGAAGGTCATACATTTCTTATCACAAGAAAATGACTCTAGTTGATGCAATCGGCTTGAAGGAGTTCTCCCAGAGATCTCAACTCTTATCCTTGCTCCTAAACACCTGCAGACAATAAAGAAACCAAGAAACGACTATTCCTTGCAGTAACAATTAGTGCATGCATATAAACATATCCAAAACAAACATGTAAATATCATTGAAATACATGAAAGAATGGAGGACAAGACTGAAATTTTGTATTATACCAATCTTGTTGTCCATGAATGGGCTCTCTTGCAAGCTTTGCTCGTGGTCTCCTCTTCACCATCACTTATTGTCTACTAGACCTATTGTACTAGTTTATCGCAGAAGAAACGCTTGGTTAATCTTCTAGTGGCATTCTAACATTTTAACGTTTTCCTCTTTCGTGACCTATAGAAAGCTTGCTTTTATACGTTTTCTCCAAGAGTGATCACATTGAATGTCGACACTTTCTTCACCATGCTTGATCCTTTGATCCTTACCCTCTTTGGGTGATCAATCTTGATTTGATCAAATATTATCCATGCAAAATTGTGCTTTGTTGCTCCAACTTAGTGGCATTGGGGTGTTGTTAGCCTAGTGTTGCTTGAGGTTGGTGTACACACGACATTGTTGGGCCTAGTGTTGCTTGGATACAACTTCAAGGGAGTATTGAAGCCTCCAACTCGTCTTTTTTGGAGCAATCCACAAACCATTTTTGACACTCTGACTTGGTAGGTGTTGTTCCCTTCTAATGGACCCTAAGAGGTGGCTTTTTGAGCTATAAAAATCAACATAGGATACCTTTTCTTTTCCTATCAAATAAAGGATTCACAACACAAGTAAATGACTTGACCATACTATGATATAGGTGGATGTTCACAACACTTTTATGTTGTATTAATAATTAATTTGGTGTCTTTTCATAAAATAATTGAGTGATTGGTATAATAAGATGTTAGTTGTTCCATCTAATTTTAAGTTTTATGAGAAACACCTTAACCCCTTATAATAAGACATAAAGAATAAACTCCTTACCTTCCTAAAATCTAAACTCATACTTACCCTTTTTATTATTAATAATAATAATTTGATTAAATAAAATCTAAATTGACATTTTTATTATTAATAATTTGATTAAATAAAATCTAACTCATACTTACCTTTTTATTATTATTATTATTAATTTAATTAAATAAGTATAAACCACTCAATTTATATTATTAATATATTATTAACAATTTGATTGAATACGTGTAAACCACTCTATTTATCTGGAAAAGGAGAAAAGGGTATACACCACTCCATTTATTCAGTCCAGCTTGTTGAGGTGACAACACAAGAAACTAAATTTGGAATTACTATTAACGGCAATTCGTTGAGCGATACGTACACTGCCACGCGTTGCCGTCTACGCTGTTGTACAGTCCAGGTGGGGTCCTTAACTTTACCGAGGGCAGCCCACTCGGTACAAAAATCCACACCCATGCTGCACGGCAATTTAGACACCCATGTTTGATAACCACATTGCCTATCAGAGCAAAGTGGATTATGATGACATAAAGGTAATGCTGTTAATTTAATGAGAGAAAATTTAAAATATATTTTGTTAAATTTTTTTGTATTTAGTATAATATTTAATTTAAGGGAAAAAATTAAAACATATTTGATACCAAAATCCATTGCAATATTAATAAAAAATTATAATAAAGAATAAGAATTATTATACAACAATGTTGTACTAGATTTTATTTTAAACGACTGGTAAAAGATAAAAGATAAAATAAAGAATAAATATTATAATATATATATATATATATATATATATTTTTTTTTTTTTTTTTATTTTTATGTTAGCGGTTTTTACCCATTTGGTTTTTTATTTATTGTATAGAAATCTCTAAATATTTCAAAAAAAAATCTAAGAATATATTTGTTAAAATATAAAAAGAAAAAAACATTTAATATAATATTCAATTCAATAAAAAAATTAAAAATATATTTTATACCAAAAACCAATGCAATATTATACAAAAATTACAATAAAGACATTACTATACAAAACAATATTGTACTAGATTTATCTTAACTCTTAAAAGATAAAAAAAAATGTTTTTTATTTTATTTTTATTTTTGTGTAATTTGATATATTCAAAACGTTTATACAACACAACAGGACAAAGAGTTCACTTTCAGGTGATTTTCAAATTTTATTGTTTAATAAACTAGTCTAGATTACCTCTGGACATTTGGTAGATCAAAGTTAAATGGATCTAAGCTAGTTTAATCATTGATATTTGTAATTGTTAATTTTATCAATTTTATTTTATTTTTATTTTTATGCAATTAGACATAGTCAAAATGTTATAATTAATAATTTTACAAATGGAAACTTCTTCGAGAACTTTGGAGTCCAGTGCTTGATGAGGGCCTCTATTTTCAACATACACGACTATGTTTGCAGCTTCGGCCCATAAGAACTTCGGAAGGCTTTGATCATGAAGCATGGCACGAGTGGCTTCTATGATATAACAATTTTTCCTTTTAGCAACACCATTTTTCTTAGGAGTATATGCGGTAGTAGTCTCCCTCCTAATGTCAGCTTCTCTACAATAGTTATTCAACCCATTTGATTCATATTCAATTCCATTATTGGTCCTTCTTCCCAATTTGATTTTCGACCAAAGATTTGAAAGAACGGAACCATGAGAATACTTTGTCCTTCTTCTTCAAGAAATATATCCAAGTCTTACGAGAGAAATCATCCATAAATATAGCATAATATAAATATCCTCCCAATGAGTTCACGGGCATCATACTAGATAGATCAGAATGAAACAATTGCAATATTTCGGTAGTCTTGTTATCACTTGAGGGGAATGGTCCCCTTGTATGCTTTCCTTCAGCACACCCATGAAAAACACCTTCATCTTCTACATTAAATTCGAGCATACCCATCACCATCTTCCTCACATTGGGTAGAGCCTTATAATGTAGATGAGCAAACCTCTAGTGCCATAATTCGGATTAAAGTGATGTGTTGCAAGACATAGCTCCCAATGGACTTCCTCCAACTTGATATAGGCTATCAACCCTGAATGCAAGTGTAAATGCATCTTTGAAATTTTTATTTCACACACGTACCTTTCCATCGATGAATCCCATCTTGAATCCTTTGTCCTCCATTTTCAAGATAGATACCAGGTTCTTCTTTAGATCAGGTACATATAGTACTTCTTGTAGATGAATGGTGTTACCTTGATTCAATTGAAGAGTAACATTCCCAACTCCCTTCACGTGATAGGTGGCATTGTCTCCAATGACAATTTCCAAATTTGTATCCTTTTCAATCAGATTTGAAAGAGATTCCTTATACTTGAGGCGCCACTATTGAACAACCAATTTCCCAAGGTGTCTAAAGGAGAGGCAGTATAGAGGGCAGATATAAGATAAAATTCCTTTTCTTTTTATCAACAACATTAGATTCATCATACCTGGAGTTTCTTGATCTTTTGGGAGGGCGACCATTTCCATGTTGAGTAGCGGGAGCATTCCTTTTTCCTCAGTTGTTGAATCTGCCATTCCTTTTATTGTTGTTTCCCCTAAAATTGTTGTTGTTGTGGTTGTCATCATCATGAGGTGTATCCCTTTTATTAGGACACTCCCTAGCATAGTGGCCAAACTTGTTGCAAATGAAGCATCTTCCCTTCCTTCCATTTTAAAACCTGGTCTTCCATGACATTGCTTATTTGAACCTGCATTGTTCTTCGTTTAGCATGAGCGGAGAATGTAGTAGGATCATTCCTATTTGAAGGCATATCTAGTTCCATCATCCTTGATTCTTCTTGAGAACATATAGTCAACAATTCTTCAAAACCTGGAATCATGTCATTGTTAAGAATAGTAGTGTTGAACACATGCCATTCATGACGGAGTCCTCCAAGGGCAATGAGAGTAAGCTCCCTATCAACAATAACTTCTCTAATCGAAAGAAGATAATTTTTTATCTCAATAATCCTCATGAAGTAGGATTGAATGTCTTCGCCTCTTCCCTTCTTTATATCCTTCGGCTTGTTTTTGAGAAAGAGAACTTGGTTTTCATTGTTAGCTTGGAACATGCCAACCAACCTATCATATATCTCATTTGATGTGTTCAAATCAGAGACATAAGAAACTAAATTCTTATGAATAGAATCCCTGATGATATTCTTTGCTTTGATTTCACCCTTCTTATACTTTGTCTTAGTAGTAACCAATGCATTAGAAGAAGGTTCAGAAATATTTCCCTACATATAGTCCATAACATCTTTCTCTTCTAAACTCAAATCACGAGACATCTTCCATGCATGATAATCGAACTTGTCATGAAGCTTGTCATCATATTTAAAGTAGGATGTGGAGGCCATTGACTCTTTTCCTTGTCCAACAAATCTCAGTTATTGCTCTTTTCACTCTTGCTTGGGCTTTTTCTTCAACTCAGCTCTGATACCATGTTAATTTTATATAACAATGGTATGTTTTATGCTTGAGAGCAATTTACTTCAATTTTCTTATGAGCCCAATATCAATTTCTAGATTAGCAATCACATTAACATGACAGCAAGTGCAGATAGAACATAAATAAAATAGTAGAAGACAAGCCAAGACAAGAGAACACAAGATATGGCACCAGCTAGGGACAAACCCCAATGTGGGGAAACCCTTTGATCAATTCTTCTTATTATTCTTCAAAATTTCAGCAGAGATAAAGAGTACAATATGTAATATTCACTTTCCCAATCAAAGTGAAATATGTATAGTCAAACAATAGCCATAAAAAGCCCTAACCAAAAATTCAATGTTGGTCAACAAGGTAGATTTTGACCTCCAAAACAGCTCATTCATACTCGATCAACTTGGCCTCCAACAACAAATCAAATCAACTGAAAAATTGTTCGAAAATACTCAGTCAAACTTGGTCAATGCAAGTCAATGCTATAACCAAACCCTTCTACAGTCAACATTGGTCAAATAGTACATACTGCCTCGATTTTTGTGCCCAAAAATGTGGCTTGCCCAAATAGAAAGTCTCCCACAAAAAACACAGTCAAACAGGTCAACGTTGTTGGTCAATTCTTGGTCAAACTTTCCTGAATTTGGTCAACGTAGAAAAATAGTCTTCTTCTTCTTCGCACGTATGGTGAGAGGTTGTCCTGAAATCCGTACCCAATCATATGAGGAGAGAGAGATGTGTGAGAAGGTGAGTGATGTCCAAATGAGGCAAAGATACCTTCTATTTATATGCAAACATTGAGGATGAATAGATGTGACTGTTGGGCTTCTGAGCCTACATTAGTTTGTTGGCCGACCTTGACAATTTGTCCATAGACAAAATAAATTCATAATTCCATTTGTACATGTCAGAATGAGATGATATCTGGATCAATCCTACACCTCTCAAAGAGAGGAATCCAATAAAAATAGCAACTGCATCATATGAGTTGTCCAAGGTGGAGTTTGGCCCTAGTTGCCAAATTTAACAATTATGCTCTATGATCCATTCCTTGTGAAGAAAGCATTGAGAAAAATCATAAATTTTTACATGAATCTAGTTATCGCATTCACAATGAATGTATCCACTTATGGGACTAGACATGTTTAACTTTCTTGAGGGATGGATGTGTGAGAGCGAAACTGGTAAGAACTAGGGTTTTAAGAATATTCAGCAGTTGAACGCCATGGAG
Source organism: Pinus taeda (assembly GCA_000404065.3). Lineage (NCBI taxonomy): Eukaryota > Viridiplantae > Streptophyta > Pinopsida > Pinales > Pinaceae > Pinus > Pinus taeda. The sequence continues at coordinate 24,286 of APFE030870963.1, read as the reverse complement.
GGGCGCAAAGGGGGGAGCTCCACTCCCTCCTACATACAAGCAGTAGCCAGTCGAGGTAAGAAACCATTGGAGACGGCTAGAAGTGTTTCAGGAGAAGGGAAAAGGAACATTGACAAGGCGCAGGACTTGACCAATTCAAGGGAGGACAACACTTTAAAAGGAAATGAGGAAGAGGACAAAAAACAGGAAGCAGAAATCAAAATGAAAAAGGGTCCATGTAAGACTAAGGCTAAGGTCACACCCAGAGTAGTTTTAAATGATCCTACACTACAAGCGCACAGGGATCACATGCAGACCTATGCTATCATTTGTAAATTCATGGGATTATGGCCCACTGAGAAGGCACTACAGGCATGGATTGAATACCACTAGAAACCTAAAGGAGGCATAGACCTACATCTTGGATCAAAAGGTTTCTTCACGGTAGTCTTCACAAATATAGAGGACAAAGATAGGGTGTTTGAAGGAGGGCCCTACTTCTATGTAGTTGCAGGCCTTTATATGCGGCCTTGGATGATGAATTTCATACCGGAACATGAGACTTTCACTTCAGTCCAGATCTGGGTAAGACTCTATTCCCTACCTCTAGATTACTGGCAAACTGAATCTTTATCTGAAATAGGAAATAAACTAGGGCATTTTTTCAAAGCATCTGAGGCTACTAGAAGGGGAAAAAACACTTCCTTCGCCCAAATATGTGTGGAGATGGATCTCTCTGGAGCTCTACTAGATGAGGTCATCCTGGAAGTTTTTGATGAAGAATGGGTGCAAACCGTGGATTATGAACATATTCCTTTCAGATGTCGAAGGTGCCATGAACATGGGCACCCATTTAGAGATTGCCCTCTTAGTAAAATAGAGACCAAAAGTAAAGCTACCACATTGAAAGATACTGGAAGCTTTCACAAAATGGGGTATAGAGGAAAGGGGGTAAAAGGGGGCCCAAGAAAAATCAAACAGAGGGGCAACAGGCCAGTCCAAACAGGTTCCAAGTATTAGAAGAAGAGGAAAAGGTAACAAAGGTAGATCAAGAAATGGAGGAAAGCCAAGGAGAGAAAGATAAGGAAGAAAATAGTGTGAAAACACAGGATACTTATAAACAGAAAGGGACTATGCTGAACAACAAGGAACTGGAAAGGGACCAAGAAATGACCTCGAGTGAGATAGAAATGGGGGATCATGAACTGCAGGATATTCTTGACAGAGAACACCTAGATCTGGAAGGTGTTTTGAAACAGGGGACCACAGGAGGGGTTGACTCATTACCTCAAGAAGAGTTTAACAGAGTGGAGCAGTTGTTCCTATGGAGAACCCAGACTGATGAGCTGGAAGGACAAAGACATACAAAAAGGCAGGGCAATGAAGGGGTGAAAATTATAAAAACCACACTACAACTAGCTCCCAGGAATCCAGGAAGGAAAAGGGGCAAGAAAAAACTAAATGAGTTATTGATGGAATGTGGAAAACTAATGATAGATTTAGGTAAGATGAAAGATCTAACCAGCTACTCCTTTACAAATCTTTCATAATGAAGCTAACATCTTGGAATATCAGAGGTCTAGGAAGTAAAAGGAGACAAAGGTTACTCAACAATAGAATGAAACAAGAAGCTCCAGACATGATCTTTATCCAGGAAAGGAGATACACAGTAGATGGCTCAATAAATATTAGTTTCTAGAAGTCAAAGAAGACAAACCAGCAGGAGGTATCCTTACTCTTTGGAACCCCAAAAATATTGGCATGATAGATGCTGAGGCATCTAGGAATTATTTATTAGTGGTTATTCAACCTATGGGAGATAGGGAGATGTATTTAATTACAAATGTTTATGGGCCTCAAAGACCTAATGATAAACTCGGGCTTTTAGATTCTCTTGGGGAACTAAGAGATAGACACGCAAAAATACCATGGATAATGGGAGGGGACTTTAACATGATCAAATCCCTTACAGAGAAAAAAGGTGGGACTAGAACGTTAAGCAAAGACTCTATAGAATTTCATAATTTTCTTGATAACATGAAGCTAGTTAACAAACGTACGAGTAATGGCCTCTTTACATGGAACAATAAGAGAGGAGGAGGGTCTCAAGTAGCCTCAAAGCTAGACAGATTCCTTATCTTAGAGGACCTCATGCTCATAGGCATGGATATGAAAATGAGAATTCTCCCCTTCGGTGGCTCGGACCATTGGCCTCTCCAACTTGAGGTTCAAGGCATTGGCACCCTTAAGAACAGACCTTTTAGATTTGAGAATATCTGGCTCACCCACCCAGATTTTATTAGCAACATTGCTAAATGGTGGACAGAGGATCTACATATTCAGGGTAAGAGAATGTTTCTACTACACAAATGACTGAAACATATCAAGCTCAGACTCAAATATTGGATCAAGAATGAGTTTGGCAATATTTTTGAAGTGAAAAAAGTTGTTGAAGGTAAAACGCAGGAACTCAATCAAGCCCTCATCATGGATGGCTTTGATAGGGCAAGGAACGATCAAGCCACCAAGCTTCATCAGGACTGGGAGAATCTATGTAAACAAGAGGAGATATTTTGGAGACAAAAATCAAGGTTTCAATGGCTAAAAGAAGGGGAGAGAAACACAAGGTTTTTCCACAGATCCACTATGGAGAACAGGTCGCATAATAGGATCTCAACGATCAAGGACTCTAAAGGTCAATTACTTAATACCCATAAAGACATAGAAGTTGTGTTGGTTCAGCACTTTCGAAGTATCACAGAGGAGACCATTTTAGACAGAGCTCATTTTATTAGGGACTTCACGAAGCACATTCCTAAGTTAGTAACAAGGGAAGATAATTACAATCTCAATAGGCCAGTGAATGAAGATGAGCTTAGTGAGGTTATCAAAGAAATTTAGAATGGAAAAGTGTCTGGCCCTAATGGTTTCAATGTCGATTTTTTTAAAGCTTGCTAGAACATTGTCGAGCAAGATATTTTGGATGTCGTGGAGGACTCCAGAATGAGTAGAACCATTCTGAAGGTGCTCAATACATCTTTCATCTCTATGATCCCCAAACAGGACAATGCTCTGACTCTAGATAGATTCAGACCCATAGCCTTGTGCAATGTGGTGTACAAGATAATATCCAAAGTAATTGCCAATAGACTCAATCCCCTTCTCCCCACTCTGGTTTCTGTGGAGCAAACAGGTTATGTGGAGGGCAGACAAATTCTAAATAACATCATCCAAGCGCATGAGGTGGTGCATTCTTTGTTATGTAATAAGAAGGCAGGAATGATTATGAAACTGGACCTAGCCAAGGCTTATGATAAGTTGAATTGCAACTACATCAGGAAGGTCCTTCTAGCCTTTGGATTTGACCACAATTGGGTCAGGTGGGTCATGGCCCTGGTGACTTCTTCTAGTTTTTCAATTCTGGTTAATGGTTCTCCATCTAAAACTTTTAAACCTTCAAGAAGCCTCAAGCAGGGAGATCCTCTCTCCCCCTTTCTCTTTATCCTCATGATGGAAGGACTTAGTCGATCTATCAAGCATGCTAAAGAAGTGGGTATTATCCAGGGTCTCAGACTCTCCAAGACTAGACAGGCTTTGACCCATCAAAAATTTTTAGATGATACTATGCTTCAGGGCATCCCCACGATCAAAGAGGCTCTAGCATATAAAAAAATCCTAAGTGACTTTGCCATGGTAGCAGGTACAGAGGTAAGCCTCTCCAAATCTAAGATTTTCTTATTTAATACTAATATTTCTATTCAACGGAATATCTCTAGAATTCTAGGCTTTCAAAGAGATGTGCTACCTTCCAAATACTTGGGAGTTCCACTAACTGACAAACCTATACACAAGAGTATCTGGGAGCCAGTGATAAATGAGATGCAAGAAAAGACCAAGAAATGGACCATTAGATCTCTGAACTTGGTAGGCCGACTGGTGCTTACAAAAGTTATCCTTCAATCAATCCCCACCTTCATGCTTTTAGCCCTTCTAGCTCCGAAAGGAGTCTTACAGCAATTTAGAATCATTCAAAGAGACTTTATTTGGGGTAAGGGGGAGGAGAAAAAGAAATGGGCCTTGGTAGCCTGGGATACTATTTGCAAACCTAAAAACCACGGAGGTCTTGGTCTGGATGACCCGGAAGTGCTAAACAAAGTTTTAGGGGCTAAACTATGGTGGAGATGGGTTAAAGATCTAGAGGCACCGTGGGATCGTATTTGGAAGGAGAAATACGCTAGTAATTGGAAAAACAGTGACCTTATAAGGATGTTTGGCATCATAAAAGGCTCCTACATCTGGAATAAAGCGTGGGAAAATAGAAGCATAGTTCAAAAAAATAGTTTCTAGGAAATCAGAGCGGGAGATCTAGCTTTTTGTGGGAGGATAAATGGCAACAAGAACCTATATTGCTAAGAGAGGACTTTGTGGAGCTCAAGAATGATACTGACACCAAAGGAGTACTTAGGGGAAAATATTTTTGGGATCAGACTAGTAGTGAATGAAAATGGCGTACTTGGAAGAATATGGAGTACAGGGATGACTGCCCCTTGAAATTAAAAGCTGATGCACTTCTAACAATTTTGTACCAAAGGAAAATACTGGTATCAGAGGAACATGACCAACTTAGATTGGGAAATAATAATGAAGGCACCTTTAATCTTAAGGAGGAAAAGCGCTTAGTCCTGGAGCTTGATTCTAATGAACATGGTTTGGGTTTGGCAAAACCTATGGAGACATCAAGGATGGATGAAAAACAAACTTTTCATGTGGTTGGTACATCATAAAAAAATTCTTACTTGGGAGAACATTAGGAAGAGGGGTGTTCTGGGACCTTCTAGATGTCAGCTTTGTGAGTCTCAAGAGGAAACGATGGAGCACCTACTCAACACCTGCATATTCACCTCCAACTTGTGGGATGCTTTTGCCTTCATTTTTAGAACGATAGACAGGGACAGACAGAGCATCACCAATACCCTTAATAACTGGAGAGGAAACTTTTCTGATTATGAAATAATCAGCAAAGCTTGGGCTTTAACTCCAAGCTTCATAATATGGAATGTATGGAAAGAAAGGAACAACATAATCTTCAAACATAAAAAAAGGTCCTACCAGAGCATCATGACTCAGATCTTAAGTCAGATCAAGGAGACGGTGGGAACTTTATTGCAGACTCACCCAAGAAATCCCCCTTCAGATGCTGATATGCGAATACTTCTTCAGTTGGGTATGCAAGGGCTTATTCCTCAGGGCATGGACGTGAAGGTGAAGAAACTGGTCACTTAATAGACTTCTGGCATCCTCCCCCTCAGGGTTTTATGAAATTCAACATAGATGGATCCTCAAAGGGCAATTCGGGTACTACTGGTTATGGTGGGGTGTTAAGGGATGAAAACAGATGCGTGAATTTTATTTTTCACTGCCATCTGGGAAGAGCCACAAATAATATGGCGGAGCTAATAGCACTAGAACAAATTCTAGATATCCTTAAGCAGGACAATCTTTAGAACATCATCATTGAAGCTGACTCTGAGCTAATCATCAATTCAGTCAAGAGAATCTGTTGTGGTTCGGCGCCGGAAAAGGTCTCAAGACACTGGAGGTTGCTTCAGGTCTTTCAAAGGATACAGATCCACCTTCTGCACTTGAGAACCTTAAAATTCGCTCATGTGCGGAGGACGACCAATAAATTGGCGGGCATTCTGGCTAATAAAGGGGCTCTCTGCACCAAAAGCAGTGTCAAGTTCAGATGGCAAGAGATGCCACAGGGCAGTTTGAGGGAGAATTGTCTCATTCAAGCAGATAAGGACCGTTCACTCTATCGAAACAGAATAGGTCATCAGCCGCAGAGACTGGGTCTAGCTAATATGGATCCAATATGAAGTGGTGTTTCAGAGGGGTTTTTGCAATAGGGATGCAGGTCTCTACCAGCTTTCTCAGCCCAAGAAAGCACGATCACAGGGGTCTTAGGTGGAAGTTGCTTGGCAACCAACGATTCTTGGAGGCTCAAACGACCAATATCAAGGGTGGTAAGACTAGTTCCTTCTTCCTGGGGATCAAGAAAATGAGGAGTAGAGGTGTTGTGAAGGACCACAGTCTCGGCTTTCTCAGCCAACATGAAACCCTCTGAATTACTACCTGTGGTGTCAATACCGACCGTGGGGTGGTTTATGGTATATCGCACACCCTTAAAGCCAGGAGCGGTTTTTCTGAGATGAGAGCGATTCCACTCACCACTCTACACGTGACTAAGGCAGGAGATAGAATACCGCCCTCATCAGGTAGTAATTCTCTGAGCTTTTTGATCATGTGATATGATCCTCCACCGTTGGATCAGGCAAGGATAATTGACGACTATGATACAGCATGCTTGTTGGTGGGTCTAGGCAAGGCATTACTACCTGTGGTGTCAATACCAGCTATGGGGTGGTTTACGGTATATGGCGTGCCCATAAAGCTAGGAGCTATTTTTTTGAGTTAAGAGCGATTCCACTCACCACTCTACACGTGGCCAAGGTTGGAGAGAGAATACCACCCTCATCGGGCGGTAATTCTCTGAGCTTTTTGTCCATGCGATATGATCCTCCACCATTGGATCAGGCGAGGATAATCAACGGCTATGATATGGCGTGCATGTTGGTGGGTCCGAGCAAGATACTCATATTTTGCTTTTATTCTCTCTGTTGTATGGGTCTCTAATTACTTCAACCTTTGGGTTAGGGAGTAAAACCTTAGGCTAAATGGTTCAACCTCTGGTTGTTTGTATTATATGTAATTTCCTCCTTTTGGTTATTTGAAATAGAAGGCACGACTCTTGCATTAGCAAAAAAAAAATGTATCCACTTATGGAAACCATAACATATATATTCTTAGGTATTTAGCCTAAAAAAGACTTCATATCTTAGTGTGTTAAAAAAATAAAAAATAAAAATCCTACAAAAGAGGACCTTGAAGCTTAGACTTGTGGCGAGACAATGAAAGGGAGTAGTTTAATGACATGACTTTTTGGCTCTTTTCTCGACATATTTTCTAGTTGGTTTTGTTTGAAATTTGATAAAAATTTAAGAAAATCATAATTTTAAGTTTGCACAATACAAGTATCCTAATGGTTTTCTAAGATGTTGAATTCATTGTTGCATTCAAAAATATAATTTAAATGGAAAAACGTTGCAATCTCACTAAGATAAGTGTCATCAAATTTTGGTTAAAAAAAAGGCCAAAAAGTTGCCTCATTAAACTACATCCAATAAAACTCATAACACTTTACATCTCTAAAAATTTAAATACATTTTATCCTACTAAGTATACTAATATTTTAAATAAACATAATAACTTTTAATTAAATATAAGATAATTGTTTTACAACAACCTTAATTGTACCATAATCTCCATGTAATAATACATGGACCATCTAGCTAGTTTGATTTAAAACAAAGACTTTACAATTTTTTTAGTAACATAATACCCATATAAAACTCAAAATCTAGTAGATATTATTATGATAATATTGTTGGATGGAAATTACCTGCAGGGTGTAGAATAGATGGTGATGGGGTGCACTATTAAGGCACTCTGTGATGTGAAGGTCACCAATTCAAAACTTAGTGGAAAAAAAGCCAATCATGTTAAGCGTTGGTGTGGCTCATGTTATGAGGTATCCCAGGGTGATTTTTATGGCTTAGATGCCCCTAGGACATGGTTTCTCAAACCAAATGTTAAGCATGCAGGCATCTTAAGATTCACACCACTTAGCAAACAAAAAAATTAAAA
>APFE030870963.1:0-15125 GCA_000404065.3 Pinus taeda | reverse complement strand
GTCGGTGTACACACGACATTGTTGGGCCTAGTGTTGCTTGGATACAACTTCAAGGGAGTATTGAAGCCTCCAACTCGTCTTTTTTGGAGCAATCCACAAACCACTTTTGACACTCTGACTTGGTAGGTGTTGTTCCCTTCTAGTGGACCCTAGGAGGTGGCTTTTTGAGCTATAACAATCAACATAGGATACCTTTGCTTTTCCTATCAAATAAAGGATTCCCTCCACTTTGTTTATGACCAATCTAAAAGTACTTTAGTGTAATACAACTGGTATACAAAACCTCACATTACTACTAATCAAGTGGTCCATCAAACATAGGACTCACATTACTTTATGTTATAATAATCAACCTTGATACAAATAAGATAAGTTAGGACAACCAAATTAGATTCTCTCGACTTTTAAAGACACAAGTAATGACTTGACCATACTATGATATAGGTGGATGTTCACAACACTTTTACTTTGTATTAATAATTAATTTGGTGTCTTTTCATGAAATAATTGAGTGATTGGTATAATAAGATGTTAGTTGTTCCATCTAATTTTAAGTTTTATGAGAAACACCTTAACCCCTTATAATAAAACTTAAAAAATTAGCTCTTACCCTCCTAAAATCTAAATTCATACTTACCCTTTTTATTATTAAGTAATAATAATTTGATAAAAAAATCTAAAACTGCATATTGACCCTTTTTTTATTATATTTGATTAAATAAAATCTTAACTCATACTTACACCTTTTATTATTATTATTAATAATTAATTAAATTAAATAAATATAATCCACTCTATTTATATTATTAATTAATAATTTGATTGAATAAGTATAAACCAATCGATTTATATTATTAATATAACAATTTATTGAATACGTATAAACTACTCCATTCATTCAGTCCACTCAGTCCAGCTTGTTGAGGTGACAACCCAAGAAACTAAATTTGGAATTATTATTAACGACAATTCGTTGAGCGATACGTACACTGCCACGCGTTGCCGACCACATGTGTCAGTGTTAACACCGCCGATGTGTATGGTGGGTCCTAAACATCGCCGTCTATGCTGTTGTACAGTCCCTTAACTTTACCGAGGGCACCCCACTCGGAACAAAAATCCACACCCATGCTGCACGGCAATTTAGAGTCTAGACACCCATGTTTGATAACCACATTGCCTATCAGAGCAAAGTGGATTATGATGAAATAAAGGTAATGCGGTTAATTTAATGAGAGAAAATTTAAAATATATCTTGTTATTTTTTTTATTTAGTAAATATTTAATTTAAAGAAAAAAAATTAAAAACATATTTGATACCAAATCCATCGCATAATTTATAATTCCAAAAAAAATTATAATAAAGACATAAGCAAATAATACAAAACAAATGTTGTACTAGATTTTAATCTTAATGGTAAAGGATAAAAAAAAAAAAGAGATTTTTTTTTTAATTTTATTTTTTATTTTAATGTTATGGTTCTCACCACTTGGCTTTATTTATTGTATAGGAATGTCTAAACATTGTTAAAAAATCTAAAATATATTTGTTAAAATATAAAAAATAAAAAACATTTAATATATATTCAATTTAATAATAAAATTAAAAATATATTTTATACCAAAAACCAATGCAATACTATACAAAAATTACAATAAAGACATTACTATACAAAACAATATTGTACTAGATTTATCTTAGCTCTTAAAAGATAAAAAAAAATGTCTTTTATTTTATTTTTATTTTTGTGTAATTTGACATATTCAAAACGTTTATACAATACAACAGGTGATTTTCAAATTTTATTGTTTAATAAACTAGTCTAGATTACCTCTCGACATTTGGTAGATCAAAGTTAAATGGATCTAAGCTAGTTTAATCATTGATATTTGTAATTGTTAATTTTATCAATTTTATTTTATTTTTATTTTTATGCAATTAGACATAGTCAAAATGTTATAATTAATAATTTTATTTTTCTAGTTTATTTAGTTTTTTAATTGTATTTTATTTTTATTGTTATTGTTATATAATTTGACCAAGTCAAAATGTTTATATAAAATTACATAATATAACATAGCATAACTTTATAAAATCTCTTCCATACTCGCTCTACCCAATAAATTAATGTATTATCAAATAAAATAATGTAAATATAAAAGTAAAATCTAAACAATTGATAGAGTCAAATATATATATTTTTTGTCAAGTGGTATAAGTTCATGAAGTTCATGAGAGATTACATGAGTAAAACTAACATATATTTTATTCTCAAATATAATGTCTTACCATAAATCATAAGGAAAATCAAATTGAATAATATTAGGCACATAAATATATATTTTTTAATTTAATAACAATATTAATCACTGATATTTTCTAATTTAATAACAATATTTAGATATAATTAGTGTGTGAGATAGAGAGAGAATGTACTATAAACAAAGATAATATACTTCATTTGAAGTGGGAAAAAACTAAATAATAAATCATAATAAATTCATACTTTAGATAATTTTTAGTTAATATTCATGTGCATAATTGTTGAACATTATCATAAAAAATATTAATTAGTATGAAAAGGCCAATTCCAATATATATACATACACTTAAAAATTCAACTAGCAATTAATAAAATATTTTATTTTCGTTTTCCATAAAAACTCAATGACGATTCTACATTGTGTTACACAACACTTACAGTTGTCTCTTTTTGAAATGGTTAGGTCAACCTTCGTCTACTTTTCTCATCTTACAATGACATTTGTCCCAAAATTTGATTGGTTCAACAAGTTTCTCATAAATTTTAATGGTTAAGTCGCCTACGGGAAGGGTGGCAAATAAGTTTTAACTGTTATGCAGCCTACAGGAAGTGTGGCAATTTTCCTGATGCAGTGGTGCCATTATTCAGTGGAGTGCCAATTTCAGTGTAGATAGTGGGCTTGGGACGAGGTCCCCTCTCGTTAATTTCACAGCTATCTGTGTTAATGCTGAAGAAATTTTCTCACTGTCTGATGACAATCAATGATTCTCAGTAAAAAAACGAGCCCTTTAATGTTTGGAGAATCTGCAAGATTGAGCGCCAAGGTCTCAAGTTCGACTCCCATAATTCAAAACAGCCAAAAATCAACTTTTTATTATCATTCTTTGGACAACACCAACGTTAAAAGGAAATTGTTGAATATCAAGAAAGATACTTTCAGATTTCAATCGCATGGCACTGACGACTTTGTCATTGACTCTGGGAAGACTGCAACATATCTCGAACAAGCAGGTTATGTTGCAATGAAGCAAGAATTGGCTGCTGAGGCAACCTGTGACTTCTTACAGACATTTTGTATAAACTGTTATTTCTTTGGGAATGGAATCCTGGTCAAAGCGATCGACTTTTGGATACTCCTCCAATTTCTCCATGGGGTTGAGATTGTTTGTGCAGAGAGAAGGATGTGTAGTTTGAGTTTCTGTCGCTATTATCATATTTGTTTCTCTCTATGATTTCCTTTTTTTTCCTTACCTTTGTTCTTCTTTTTCCCTCGTCCAAGGGCCTTCCCCTCTTGAAATTTGATTCGCCCTGTTGCACTTGCTTGTATTTATCCATGAATGCATCCAGACAAAAATTTGCAAATGAGGGTTGGGGTTGTTAGATTCGAACACGTGACATACGACTCCTCACATGGTGTATTTGAATACAGTGAAAAAACCTCCCACCATCATTTCAGTTGATTACTTGAATGAAATGGAAGATACAGAAAAGAAAAATATCCAATTCTATCGTGTTTCTTATGGAGGAGGACATAACTGGATTAAGAGAATCTCTGCCAAAATTTCGCATTATCACTTTTCTTTTCAAGGGAGTGGATTAGAAATCCATGATAATAACTAGCATATAACCATATTATTAACCATGACAGAACAACCATAGAATACACATAATAACAAGTACAAGTGCTCATAAATCAAAATAGGAAAATAGCTCTTATTGACTTATGAAAATGCCAACCAAGTCAGGGACTTCCATGTACCACCCCACCATAGATTAGGCTAAACCAAATCTTTCTTTCATCCAATCAGACCCATGTCATATTCCAAGCATGAATGTGGGATCTCAAGACAAAAACAACCAGGGCTTCCCAGAGATGTAACCACCTCCACCCTTAGGCTAACACGATCTCTCCAAAACCAGTGAACAGATCACAAAGTCAAAACAAGCTTGGATGCCTAAAAAATTCTTCACCATTACCTTGAGGAATTTTCTTGTCTCCACCCACCTGTCGAGGGCTTCCCGGATAAAACCATCTCCACCCCCAATCCTTGGTAATTTTCCTAATACCACCTCACCGAGTAACAAAACCTTCTGGCAACCTAAAGTTCAACAAAAAATGAATCCCATCACACCATGTCTATCTAGGGAATGGAAACGTGAGGCTGAAACCATTTTCAAACCAAGCAAAACCCATGCCAATGATAACAACTAAACCAAAAGAACAAATTCATGTAACATGCATTCACACCTCAACAATGAAATCACATATGCAACCTGTTACCTGCAAATTCCTCCTACTGAAGTTGCTTGATCCAACCTTCCTTACTTGTCCTTTGCTTTCCTTGTCCTTCCTTTGCTTTCCTTTCACCAATGCTAGAGTGCTCCAAGAATTCTCTGTGTGTGCAAGAATATGAGAGAATAGAAGAGAGCTCCAAAACTGAAATAACAAAAAGCTATGAACTGATCCTCATAAGCCTTTTTATCATTGAGGCCTCTGTTTTCTACATTTTCCTCTATTTTCCTTCAATTTTCCTCTCATGCAAATCTGTGACCCTTCACCTCCCTTTTCTCCTATTTTCAATTATTTTCATAAATAAATGCAAATTAATGCCTCTTTGCCTTTACCAATTTCCTTAGCCATAATAAACAGCAAGTGATGCCCACTATAGAGTTTTTCCCAACATTCATCTTGGAATACATGTCTCCTGACTTTGGTCTTATCTTTCTGTTACTATCTTTTATTACATGAACATTTAACCTGGAGCTATTATATATATATACACAGTTTATACCTCCCTATACAGTAAAACAACTGTATAGCTTATACAGAAATGGATGAAATAATATACTAGCTTTTAACCTATCGTTTTCTTTTACATGTTCCTACATTATATTTCTTTTATATTCTTTCCTTATGTCGAAACACATACTATGTATTCTCATGCATTAATAATATCTTTTATATTAATGCTTTTACAATAACTATATCAATCCAATTAATCATTTTTTGGATTCTTGTTTGTTGGAGAGGCACAGCTGTAGGCTCTGGGTACTAGGGTTCTGCAAAACCTACGACGGCGCAGTCTGCGCACCCTGCACTCCTCCTGCACCTTGCAGATTGATCATCCACGATTAACCAAAATCCCGCATTTGGATCTCCGCCGAGGTAATGGGATTTTCCCGGGGGGGGCCTCAATGCCCTCCCCATCGTCCACTCATAAGCTTCCAGTGCAATCCATCTCTCTGACCTCTGAACCAGAGCATGAAGCAGAGGTCAACGAAAGCCTTCAGCGACATCAGCATATAAACAAGACCACGCACAAGACAGAAGAAGGCAACGGGAAATCAGATGGAAAACCAGAAACGGAGAAAAGGCACAGGATCACTTCGAAGACCTGCAAGCCAGTGGCCACTAAACGGCCCAAGATCGAACTGCCCAGCCACAGTGTTAATGGACAAATCCAGTTCATGAAGGACCATGCACTTATTGGAAAATTTATCAGCTTCTGGCCGACAGAAAAGGCACTGCAAGGATGGATCTTAGCCAAATGGAAGCCTAAGGGCCATGTCACCCTGTAACTTGGACCAAAAGGGTTCTTCACAGCGATCTTTCTCTGCATCGAAGACAGGAACCGAATCATGGATCAAGGACCCTACTTCTTCAACTCAGCGGGCCTGTACCTAAGAGCGTGGATGGAAAGGTTCAACCCGGATAAGGAGGACCTTAGTTGGGCTCCAGTGTGTATCAGGATGTACTCGCTTCCGGCGGAGTACTAGGATGAAAACTCTCTCAAGGACATAGGAAATGGGCTAGGGGAGTATGTAAAATTGGCGGAGGAAACGAAGCTGCGCAGATACACATCCTATGCCCGTATTTGTGTTTTCATGCTATTGGAAAAACCCCTCCCGGACTCGGTAAGTCTTCTTCATGATGATTTTGAATGGGTTCAACCTCTAGACTATGAGCATGTTCCTTTTTGCTGCCGAAGATGCCATGCTTTGGGTCATCTCTACAGAGATTGTCTGCTTAATCTCAATTCTGTAAATGATGCACCCCCAGAGAATACAGATCAGGATGGCTTCATAAAAGTAGCCTCCCGTAAAAGATCTCACAAGAAGCCCCCCTCAGGGAAAAAACCCTAGCAGGATGCCTCCTCCCTTCCTTCAACCAGTAACATTTTTGAGATCCTTGCGGACTCCTCTGCCGACCTTATTCAGCATTCACCCCCTGATCCTAAGCCCTCAACCTCCCCTCACCCCTCTGGTTCCCCCCCCAGGCCCCGCTCTCCCATTGCCTCCTCGGATTCACCCAAGATGGCTAACAAGATCTCAGACGGAAAAGCAAAAGACATGGAAGTCGATGATATCCCCAATCAAACCATAAGCCCGGATTTCATTGTAGAGGAGGAAAACCAGGTACAAAAAATGGAGGAAGAACTTGAGAGCATTGACCTAAATGGTCTTTATATTCTGGCAATGGAGCAATTCTGCAAAAAAAGGGATTATGATAGAATATCAGAGCTCCAGATCAGCAAACTGGAAGTCATCATCTCGAGGGCTTACCAGAAGCAACATCTTGGGATCCAGCCGGGCAGTCATTAGGATGGAGGCATCCCCCCTACGGACTCCAAAAAGCGAGGGAGAAGAACAGATCTCTAGCGAACCATTGCGCTAGGGAAAATTCTAGTGGATTCAGGCATGTATGCCAAGTTAACCAAGTACTACAAGCCCACCCACACCAGTGAATCATGAAGCTGATCTCTTGGAATATAAGAGGGATTAACAGCCCCGGGAAACTTAGACAAATAAAAAACATGATTAAGCAGGAGCAACCACAAATTTTCTTTCTACAAGAAACAAAGTGTAACAGTATCACTCTTGGGAATATTATTTCCAGAGCATGGCCAGAATGTCACTCGTTAGTAGTGGATTCCACAGGGGCTTCGGGAGGTTGGGCTATTGCATGGAACACTCAAGCGATTGAGTTGACAGACATCCATGCAACACACCACATGATACAAGCAACCTTTCACATTGTGGGTACCAATGTGCATGGTCACCTGACCAACGTTTATTTCCCACAGGTTGCCAACAAAAAAATAGCAGTTCTTAATACAATAGTAGACCTCAATATCAACTGAGTCCATCTGTTGTGGATCATAGGGGGCGACTATAACATGATAACCAAGATAGAAGAAAAGAAAGGAGGGCGAGCAAGATTGGAGCAGGAGGCCGCCCACTTCAAAGATTTCATTCATAACAATGCTCTAATTGACATGCAATTTTGCAATGGAATACATACTTGGAGCAATCGAAGAACTGGAAGGCAGCAAATTTCCGCCAAACTTGATAGATTCCTCCTCTCTGACAACATAGTGCATCTGGGAGGAGACCTTTCGGCATCTATTCTCCCATACTCAGGCTCGAACCATTGGCCGATCTCCCTCCAATGGCAAAGACCAGGCGATGTAAAAAGGCGGCCTTTTTGCTTTGAGGCTTTTTGGCTCTCACACCCCACATTCAAAGACTTCATCAGATCAGTTTGGACCTCCTTCCTTCCGCCAATTGGTTCAAAAATGTTTCAGTTCCAGCAAAAACTTAAATTCCTCAAGGCCCAAATCAAGAACTGGAACAAAGAGACATTTGGCAACATCTTTCACGCGCAGCAAAATTTAAACAAGGAAATGGCAGAACTCCAACAACACATCATATCAGAAGGACACAACGAGGAAACTCTTGCCCAGGAACAGTGCATTCATAACTAATTAGAGGAAAGAAGGAAGTAGGAGGAAATCCTGTGGAGGCAAAAATCCAGGATTAGATGGCTAAAAGGAGAGAGGAACACTAAATTTTTCCATCGAACCACAATTCACCGAAGGATGCACAACACCATCTCGTTCATTCAGACTCCAGAGGGGGAGAGATTGGAAAATCATGCGGAGATTGAGCAGGAGTTCCTAAGACACTTCTAGCAGGTTCATCAAGAGCCCCAAGCGGACAGAACGCCGGCCATAGAAAAAATCATCAATAACGTGCCCAAAATCATCACTGCAGAGCACAACGAACTCCTCCTACATCCTATCTTGCAACAGGAGGTGGATGAAACCATGCATCAACTCAAGGAAGGCAAGGCCCCAGGCCCGGATGGCTTCACCACAACGTTCTTCCACACTTTTTGGGATCTGATAAAAGAAGAAGTCTGGCTTGTGGTGGAGGAATCGTGTACTCTTCACTGGCTTCTTCCCTCCCTCAACTCTACCTTCATGGCGCTTATCCCCAAAGAGGAGATCACCAGAACACCGGATAAATGTCGACCAATAGCACTTTCTAATGTCATATACAAAGTGATATCCAAGGTAATTGGCAACAGGTTAAAACCGTTACTACCCATGCTCATCTCGCCGAAACAGATGGGCTATGTAGAGGGCAGACAAATACTGGATGACATCATCCTCTCTCATGAAATCATACACTCCCTCAAGCACTCCAAACAATCAAGTATGATTCTCAAGCTCGATCTCTCAAAAGCTTTTGATAAGCTCAATTGGACCTATATTCAAAAAATGTTAACTTCTTTCGGTTTCTCACCTATGTGGGTGTGATGGGTGATGAGCCTCATATCTTCTTCTTTTTTCTCAATCCTCATTAATGGCTTCCCCTCCTCTCCTTTTAGCCCTTCCAGAGGCATTAGGCAAGGTGATCCTCTTTTCCCTTTTATTTTTGTGCTTATGGCTGAAGGCCTAGGTCGTCACATTAAGCAAGCCCTCCTCTCCAGGCAGCTCAAAGGCTTATCCATCCACAATCTACCAGCGATATCTTACCAACAGTTTGTGGACGATAATATGCTTTTTGGGTACCCCTCTGTTCAGGAAGCCTCTCTTTTTAAATCCCTGCTAAACGATTTTTTAGAAGCTTCAGGTACTAGCATCAATAAAGCTAAATCCCATATCTACTTCTTCCATACCCCCCTTGTCACTCAATTTGCCATTGCTCGTATCCTGGGCTTCACCATTGATTCCCTTCCCTCCAAATATCTTGGAGCCCCCCTCATTGCCTCCGCCTTAAAGCATGCCTCATGGCGCATTCTCCTTGAGAAGCTGGAATCTCACCTAAATCTCTGGACTCACAGAGCTCTGAACATTTCCAGTCGCTTGGTTCTAATCAAAGCAGTTCTTCAGTCTATGCCTCTTTATCTTTTCTCTATTCTAGCAACGCCCAAATGGGTAATCAAAAAAATAAAAGCCCTTCAGCGTAATTTCCTTTGGGGAGCCACTGGTACCCACCGCAAATGGGCCTTGGTAAGGTGGACTACAGTCTGCAAGCCTAAAGAAAAAAGGGGCATCGATCTAAGGGACCCAACTCACAGCAACTCAATCATGTGTGCTAAAATTTGGTGGCAGTGGATAACATCTCCCAACAAGCCATGGGCAGCCATCTGGACAGCCAAATACGCCAACCCTAGGCCGTCGGAAGACCTGATCAGATACATTCCCACAGCGAAAGGGTCCCTAATATGGAATGCAACCAAACAACACTACTCAATGATCCAACATCACAGTTTTTGGGAAGTGAGGAATGGACGATCAACGCGGTTCTGGATGGATGCATGGAATCAGCTACCGAAGCTCCACAATATCCTTGAAGAGAATCCACATTGCAACAGGGAAGGGCAACAACAAGAAGAAGTATGGAAGAATTGGATCCAGGATACAGATCAAGGATACAGACAATGGAAGCATAGCAATCGAATAATTGAACACGCACATCACCACACTCAGCAGCTTCTGGAGAGGGAGCTCCAAAATCGGAAAATCAGATGCTCGGAGGACAAGGACATCCTTCGATGGGGATACACGCCCAAGGGAACCTTCACTACAAAAGAGGCCTACAAGCTCATCTGCTCGGATTCGGAACCCTTGGATCCCATATGGAGCCGAATATGGTCTACAGGCATCTGGCCCAAAGTCTCTCTTTTCCTCTGGCTGGTAGGGCACTGCAAAATTCTCACCTGGGACAATCTCAGACGCAGGAAATTTCACAGACCATCCATGTGCGTCAACTGTAAAACCAGGAGGAAACCTTTCAGCACCTCCTCGACTCCTGCGCTTTGGCCAAATAATTATGGGAGAAAGCTAGCTTCCGATGTCAACGAAATTGCAGAGGATCTAAAGACATCCTCGAATCTCTGCGCCAGTGGCACCAGACCCCTTACAAAAGTGGAATTCTCAATCACCTTTGGAGAATAATACCAGGTCTCCTCCTCTAGACGGTATGGAAAGAAAGGAATAAGCGCATATTCAAGGATCAAAGCACCCCTCTAGAAATTATATGGGGCAACTTCTCCCATAACCTCCAGGAGACCTTGGCGATTGGCAAATGGACGCAGGACGACCTTCCCTCTACAGCTAATGAAAAGGCCATTTGGGCAAACTGGAATTTTAACCTCCCGCTGGGAAACAACCCCCCCACTCCGATTATGCGCAACAACAATAGGAAGGACTCTTGGACCCCTCCCCCAAAGAACACAATCAAGCTCAATTTTGATGGCGCTTCCAAGGGCAACCCCGGAAATGCAGGATTTGGGGGTGTTTTCAGAGACTACAAAGGTTCTTCGATCCTCATCTACTTTGGGAAGATAGGTTGGGACACCAATAACTCAGTAGAGCTGGAAGGGCTTTGGCAGGGGCTTCTCCTATCCAAGAATCTCAACCTCCAGCCCCTGGAAATTGAAGGGGACTCCCAGATTCTCATAAACATGGCCAAACAACTTCAAAATGGGACCCATGCGAGGAAAATTTCCAAAAGCTGGAGGCCATAGAACGCCAACTCCACAACAATCAAGCCATTATCTTCAATCATATCAAGCGGGATGGCAACAAGGTTGCTGATCTCCTGGCTAATTTGGGAGTGGAAGCGAGACAAACCATGCTTTCTGGCACAATTGACATTATTCAAAATCATGATCATGCCCATGAATGCAACATGCTGGTCCAAAAAGATGCTGCTCCCCCGGATGCAGGTGAATAACACCGCGATCAAGTTGATGGGACGGAGGAGGAGCAAGGCGACTCGACACCTGCCCACCCTGTATGAGGCGATAAATGTTCATATGGGAAGGGGAGCCTGGCATGCGAGCCATTATACTCCCTCGTCAAGTGGTTCAGGTTCTCTATGTGTGCCCATTGCAATGGCTTCCTCCTTCGCATGCTACAACCTGCAAGTGATGGCGGCCACCATCAATGAGGCAGTAATGGTTGGGAAATATCGAGGAGAGTTCGGCCGGTATAAGGAGGGGCTCGGCCCTACATTCACGGTGAAGATTGGTGAGATGTGGAGCTGGGCGCATCCCCTCATCTCAGATCTTTTCCTGGTTCTCTCTGTTGATCTGTGTCTGGTTTTTAGTCTGGAGGTTCCTAGGTTTGTTAATTATCCCCAAGACTCTGTCCGGGCTTCGAGCTCTGGAAGGCGGCCTCTGAGCACATCATTTTTAATCTCGAGCCCCTTGTTCATCTGCCCTATTCTGTGCGTAGTTTTGGAAAGGGGCGGGTGGGAGACCGCGGAGAACAAGGCCTCTCATCTCATTTCGCACTCCACCGTCTCTGTTCGTTCTCACGGTTTCAGAGAGGTGTTAGGCTGTAATCCTTCTACCGCCCTTTCCACTATGGCCCGTCTTTGTCAGTGAATGGGGTGCTGCAGAGGCCAACCCCGGCGCGCCCCCAACGACTCCACCTCGGGCTCGCCTACCACCAGCGAATTGTACACGGGGCGATATCCAAGCACCCGTAGTGGGCGCGGAAGGCGTTGTGTCTCTATCTAGCCTGGGGGGCCTCCATCTTCGACAGGATCCACCATTTTCACGTTCAATAACTCTCTGCATCAGCCTCGGATTACTGCACACATCTTCGTCGTCTTCTATGAAACTACGCAATTGGAGGGTTCTGACACTCACACAGGAGGTTCGGGTGTTGCTGCTGGTCCTCCCCCTGCATTCCAGCTTGGCATTGGTATGATGCCACAACATGCTCGAGATGCACCGGACGGAGGCATACAGGATACAGAGATGATGCCTGCTGCTCCCGGACCTCCTGCTCAGTTCAATTCTCCTGTTGATGATGAACCCGATTTTGGCTGGTGCCGAATTGTGGAGGAACAACCTGATGATTAGCCCGCTCCCGCCGACGGAGGTCCACCTTTTTGGTTAGGGTTTTTGGCAATCTTCAGGCTAGTTTTTTGGTATCTTGGCTATGGATATCTTTTGGTTTCTGTATGGGTATCCTGGTTTGTTTGGATGTATGGGTCTCTTGGTTTCTTTGGATGTATGGGTCTCCTGGTTTCAGTACCTGTCATGTGTGTTTTTTCCTCTGTAATGAGGCCCGAGTCATTTCTAGAATGTTGGCTCTTATCAGAGCAAGGAGATGACTTCGGTCACTTTGTAAATATTTTCCCTCTTTCTTAATAGAATTAAGTTTACTTAGAAAAAAAAAAACTATATCAATCCAATTGATCACTACTATAAAACAACATTCTTATATTACTTCTTCTATAGTATTCGCCATTAAAGAAGACAAGATGTAATGCTACGGGTATTTTATTCATATTTAAGTCTACTAAATTTTCTTTTTTCAGTAATAACATTAGAATACAAGAGTAAAAAATATAAAGAGAGGTAATTCATAAATTCATATTCAATAAATAAGCCATTCATTTCCATTTCACTTTTTACCTAGAGAATATAATTTAACCTTAAATAGAATAGAATAAACAATTTTTGCAATATTAAAATAAAGTTAGAAATATCGACTTGAATGTTTCTTATGGGAAATTAAGAGTCAAGCACTTGGCTCCTCCCAACCTTGACATAACTTCTGTTGGACCCCCTAAGAAATTAGGGTTGCAAATACCTTTTATGTATCTTTTAATGCTTTTCTTCAATCTCTTCAATTCTCCTCCCAGAAAATTATGAGACAAAGCCAAAAAAATCCAGAGATATTATCCATCTACCAATATTTTGGGTGGTTATTAATTGCCTCCACCTCACCAATAGGTGGCAGGTAGTTAGTTGCTCATTAATGAGATCTTGTTTCCCACTTCTGAAGACAACTTCTTGTCTTCTAGGAAACATTAAATTCGCCAATGTAATAAATTCAAAATTAAATATAATCACACGGATTAGATGCCTAGGACTTGTGGATGGATAAAATAATTTCTAAAATAAATTGCATCCTTTTTCCTCTTTCATCCATATGTACTTCAACCATTAATTTCCCTAGTTTTTGTTTTTTATTTGTAAAATTAAACATAAATACAACTTTACAAACAACAACTGCACATCAGTTATTACCGATAAAGTTACTGATAATTAATTATCTATATGTCTCTTAGTGTATCATACTAAATTAGAATTAAACTTATACACATGTAATTAGAATGAAATCCTTAAGTTGGGGGATATCACACGCTAATGTGACCAAGGTCTAAAATCAACTACCCAAATTCCTCCAAAAGCTCTGAGTCAAAAAGAGTGTGTCTGTCTCCTGTTTCCAAGTTTTCCAGGGTTTGAAGTTCAATATGAAAATCAATGGGAACATTCAATTAGAAAGTTTTAGAAACCTATTGGGCTTGCTAATGGGCTCTATTATAGCCTTAGGGGCCTCTACCATGCCCCCCCTTCTACTCTCCATGCGTTGGCGTTGCATGATAGTAGGATGACAATGGTTCACATCGATACGGCTTAAGAATAACACAACAAAAGAGACACATGTGTTCAAACACATAATTAGCTTGAAGGACAAAACCCCATAGAGCACCATCACAACTTATGTCAAGGAAAAAACAACAGGCCATGACAGATAAGCTCAATCTCATTCAAAACCATACCACTATAGGCAATAAATCACCCCAAGGCTTTTATGTAGACTTAAACTAACCACAGACAACCTAGGTATATAAATTAAACCAAACCATAAACCAAATTATGATACCACAACCCAAAACAATGGTCCTACTACCAAAGTCAGCACTTAAAGGTGATGCAGCAACACAACAACAATAATGATGAGGTTTCAGAGTTACTCAGGCAATGCAAAGCTCTACATACTACTAGCAGAGATGAAATGTGGATGGGAGAGGACTACGATTGTTAGCGACGGACTGACTCTCCCATTCTACTAATAATTCTCATTCAATACTAGAGACTTCCTCTCCTGTTGTAGAACCTCTCCCTTCCATGCCGTGAGGTGTGGTGTTTCCACCGTGAAAAGGGAACTCACAATATCTCTGGTTCACCAAGTGCCCCTCTAATTTTAGCAAGTTACCATACTCTGTGTACCAACTGGAACACATGCTTATTTTCATGCCACCAATTTCCCAAAACACCCACCAAAACCTTCTAAAAATGATGATTTTCCAATGCTCAATAGGAAAGTGGCATAGCCACTCCCTCCTCTGTTTCCTACTTGTTAGCAATTGAAATTTCACCTAGGCTGAGATAGACAAATCTCAAGGCTACATCAAACCATTCAGCCTCGTAGCTAGCCCTACGAGGCAGGAGAAGGCTCTCTCCGGTCAAACTCGGTGGATTTTTCAATAGGATGAGTTGACCAATTAGAAACATTGATATTAGGCTAGTAAACTGATAAGGAGGGTTGATTTAAAGTTTTTGGGGTTTTTGGTGGCAATTGGAGGGAGTGCAATTCAGGGTGCGGGGATTGAGCTCAGTTTTTGCAGGTGGGTCTTTGGGGCAAGGTAGGAGTTTGTGCTGATGCCTTTAGCTGAGATGAATGATCAAGGAAGAAAAAAGAGAATCTAAAGAGGGGAAACAATGACTTTGAATCCTCTCTAGACAGTGGAAAACATAAACAT
>APFE030870956.1:24707-90473 GCA_000404065.3 Pinus taeda | reverse complement strand
CCATCCTCCCAGCATGAAAGCCCTCTTCACCTCATGAAAAGCTAGATAACCCAACACTATGATGTTCCACAGAGAAACCAACAACACTTCCTTACAAGATACAAAATTCTAGCCTCTGGATCTCTAGGATGGTTGCAGTGCCCAAATATGTCTATAATAGTTTCCCCCTAAAGCATGAGGTCATAAATCTTCTGATGTCAGGTGAAACACTTTATCATGAGGATCCGAAGTTTTTCAAACTAAAAGGTGACCTGTAATAAGATACAATACAATACATTATCTTCATATTATTTTCATGATCTAGCTAAGGTGGGCATTCCCATGCTCAGCTTTATAAATTCATTTTCATGTACATATGACAGACAACCGTCTGTGTGATAGGCTAATGATTCTAGTAGAGCCATCATCCTTTGGCTTGGATGATTATCTATGCAACTATGATGTACATTTGATGTCTTTATTTTCTTGAATATATCGCAGCACGGATGGATGAAACTAGATCCGAGGTCTTCAAACTTGTTCAATCTTTGCCCGAAGTACAAGTCAATCCATGTGAAAAGATGTTTTGAAGTCAAACATAGAAAGACATCACCTGATTACTAGCCAATGATGTAAGATGTTAATAGGCATGAGAGGAATCATCGGTAATGATAATGATCCTCAAGGTACTGCAGTACAATTCACGTGGTGTGAATATGGGACTTGACGTCGAACACCATGTAAAATCGTTTGGTCAAAGGTCATTGATGTAAACCTGTCACCAGAAGTGAGAAACTTGCCATTGAGGCATGCAAGCTTCAAAGTACTGAAAGGGTTGTTCCTAAGTCGACTTCTTGGATAATGAGCTGATGTCAGCAAGAAGTGACCCGTCATAGGAGGGCCTTAATGAATCCCACATCTTTGACACGAAATGAAGCAAATGATTTTGTGGAGGTGAAAACAATCTGATGATACAAGGTTCAGGGTGGTGGTCATGAAAGAATGAAGTGTGAAGGTATTGAACCAGATGAGACATAAGCTGGGTTGGTGAATTCTCTGAGTGACTTCTCTTGAACATATCGACGGCATTGAAATGGATTGGTAGCGTTAACCCCAAAAATGGATGGTACGGAGGACCAATGGTGATATGACCAGTGAATGAAATAACCTAGCCCAACTCAATCATGGTGATGGAGTGAAAGTTTCATGTTGAAGAGAGACCTGCTACCAATAAAGTTTCTTCAAGTTTTCTTCCCAATTTTTCCCCAGTCATTTCTTACCAATACCTCTTTATTTTTGTCAAGCTTGAGGAGGACACCATATTCTTGTTCTATAATTTTCCCTTCAGGCGAACCTTTTGCTATGTTTTAATGAGACTAGCGACAGTGAAACTCTTGTCTACATGGACAAGTTCATCACTATTGTCTTAACGAGTTTAATGACAAAGAAAGCTCAGTCCTTTTTAATTTTAGAGAGTCTAAAAAGAGATGGAAAGGAAGCTCCAGTAATCATTTTTCGTAATATAATCCGTTAAGTCCGAAAAAGTATAAAATAATATGAAAGGGATGACTTTCCGATAGTTTTAACAAGCCAAAGAAGACAAGCGCTCAATCTTTTTGTGCAATGATCCCTCAGGTCCAAAAAGATTAAACTCTAGAGGAGGGATGGCACTTCCAATCACTTTAACGAGATGGAGAGGCCAATTTCTCAGCAATCTTTTCATATTTTATGAGTCATCTGAAAAGAGCTTAAAGGAGATTCGCTTTTTGAGGAACAAGTGATGTTTTCGGATAGTAGTTGGTTCCAGGTAAGTTTTGGAACTTTTCAATCACGACAATGTAAAGAAGGTGGCTAATAGAATCACTCATCGTAGCTGTTCCTCAAAAGGGGTAAACAATCAAATGGAGGTGTATGATCGGCTAAAAAAGAGTGGAGGTGATGGTGACAACACAACCAAGGTTCAAAAGCTGATAATAATGCGATCACAACAGTTATTTACCGAAGGTGGGTTCATTTCTTAATGAGCTTAAACTCTAGTGGAACATATGCTTATTGCTAGGTTTATTTTTTAATGAGCTTGAACTTCGTGTAAAACTGCTCGTGCCAGTTCGCATGCCCCCAGCATAATGACGCAAATCGAGGTGCATGCCTCCCAAGCTTCATTACATTCAACGCGGTGGTTGGAATGAAGGTTTACCTTCGAGATCTTTGAAAGATTCGACCTAGATTTTACAAGATCATAATCAAAGACTCGATTTGGAAAGGGAGTTGTTTCATTTTTTAATGAGGTTGACACAGTAAAAGAACTATCCTCATAACCCTTGTTTCATTTTGTAACGAGGTCAACACAAGATAAGAATCATCCTCAGAACCCACCGTATTTACAATATTTGATAAAAAATAAAAAGCTGAAGGATTATTAAGGTCGGTGGAATAATCTTCGTGGTAATATGGAAGATGGGAATGATGGTGGTAATCTTCTCATGGTGCCTCTCCTATCATCATTGACTTAACAATTCCTTCGTCTGCAGAATGTACATGCCACCAAGGATCTAAAGAGGTACCATATACCTTAGACATATCTATCCAAACACTCAATGAGCATTGATTTGGGTTTGTCCCCCAGGCCAAGAAAATTGATTGCTACGATATTTCTATTGCACTTGGGGACAATACCTGGCAATGATCCATCATGAAAAATGTTTGGGAATTTTCTGAATCTTTTCGATATAGGAGATATCATATTGCAGGTTTCCACTGTGGCCACTTCTGCTAGATTACTTGAAGGTGGTAGGGAAAAAGTACCCATTAAAGTAGGGTCCTGTAATATTCCTAACCCAGAACATTCCTCAAACCCCAGCAAAAACTCCAACCAAATATGTGCAAATGATATAATAACCCAGAAGTGATAAAATAACAGTGGAACAACATATAATAATGTCAACCAGGAATATAAGCAGATACACAAGAAATGCTAAGCAATTTTATTATATTGAGCAATAAATGAGTACAAGAGGTGATTAGACATATGGAACCTCCACTTGCACAAGGCAAGTGAAGAAATACTCTTAGAATGACAAGAATGGCCTCTCTGCGCGGATGCTGCTATTGTGCTGTTGCTGCTGCTAGAAAATCGAATGAGGATTTCGGGTTGCTCCCCTCATTAGAAAAGGCTGAAACTCTGGAATTGGAATTTACTCCAGAAACCCAAAAAAACCCAGAAATATTTTTTAAAATGGCCGACCCTCGAAAGTCACCCCCTTGGGGTTCTGCACAGTTCCTTAAAGACGCTGATGAAACTACTGCTGAAATGCTGATGAAACTACTGTTGGAATGCCAATGGAAATACCTTGCCTGAGCAGGCACTCGAAGTCCCCTGGGGCTAAGGGTGAGATCTCCAAACGAAGACACTCAATGCTCTAAACAGTGCTACAGACTCGTTAAATAGCCAGCGTGCTCTAAGTTGAAATGACTATCACAAATGCTCATAACGAGAATGATCCCAAATGAGGGGGTTCATCTCTATTTTATAGCCTCTGCCTCTCACAATCCCTAGGCCCACTTTCTCTTGCATGATCCCCTTCTTGCCATGTGTTCCTTCCCTCTTGCGCAGTCCCTCCATGTATCTGCGTGGGCCCCATCTCTGCGTCCCCCTTTGCCCCCCTTGATTCCCCCTTAAGTCACAACGTTGTGCTACCTAGGAAGTGACCTTTTATTCTAAAGTGAGTTATGTTCCCCCTTACTTTTTATTTACAAATAACTATAGAAGGAAAAAAATTGAACAAAATCAAATATTCCAATTAGCTAATTAGGAATATTACAGTCTCCCCCGGCAAAATGTTGTTTGTCCTCAAGTAACTGAAGTCATGGATGTTGTAAGATCTCCTCACTCTCCCAAGTGGCATCCTCATCTGGCAAATTCTTTCACCTCACCAAGAATTCCTGGACCGTCCTCCTCCATAACCGTCTCTCCCTAGAGTCAATGATAACCTCTGGCAGTAATACCAAATGCCCCTCATCATCTATGGGTGGTAGCTCATCCATCATGGTCATCTGCTGCCCTAATGCCTTCTTCAGGCATGTTATATGAAAAATGTTATGAATGTTGCTGCCTTGGGGCAGCTCCAACTCATATGAAACCTGTCCAATCCTGCGTATCAACCTGTATGGCCCATAAAAGCGGGGCTTGAGCTTCTCAACCCCCTTATGCTTTAGCGATGACTGTTGGTATGGCTGTAATCATAGGTAGACCATGTCCCCTACCTAGAACTGCCTCTCCATCCAACTCCTGTCGGCATACAACTTCTGCTGGTTCTACGCTGTAGCCATGTTATCCTTGAGAGCTCAGAGGATATCCTAACTCTCTTGGATCCAAATCTTGGCTCTAGGAGCCCTGCTATCACCAAAAATCACATCGATAAAAGATAAAGGATGATACTCATATAAGGCATAGAATGGTGACATACCAATGGATATGTGATGTGAAGTATTGTAGCAGTACTCTCCCAGATGTAGCCACTTTTGCCATGCTCGTTGCTACCCACTGACATAGTTATGCAAGTAGCCTTCTATCCACTTGTTAACTATCTCTGTCTATCCATGTATCCGTGGGTGATAGCTGGTATTCAGTGTCAAATCCGTCCCCACCAACTGGAAAAGCTCCTGCCAAAACCCGCCCATGAAATGACTGTCCTTGTCACTGACGATGGTCTTAGGAAGACTGTGTAGCCTGAAGATCTCTCTGAAGAACAACTCAGCCACCTATGTTGTGGTATAGTGTGTGGATATGGGAAAAAAATGTGTGTACTTTGTTAGTCAATCAACGATGACAAAGATACAATCCTTGCCCTATACCATGGGCAACCCTGTGATGAAGTCCCTCGAAATACTCTCCCATTTCCCCTCCGGAATGGGAAGAGGCTGCAATAAACCCACGGGATGGCTCATCTCTCCCTTGTTCCTCTAGCAAACATCGCACTCCCGAATGTGCTAGAGTACGTCCTCCTTGAGGCCCTTCCATGAGAACCTCTCTCTAATGGCCCTGTAGGTTTTAGTAAACCCCTAATGTCCTACCAAAGGTGAATCATGTGATGCCTGGAGTATCTTCCTCTTGAGCTGAGATCCCTCAGTCAAGAAGATTCGGTCCTTGTAATAGATGATCTCATCGACCACCCTGCACCTATCATCTGCCACCTGCCCATCCAGAACCTCACATGCAAACCTGTCCTTGGAGTACTCTACTAAGAGTCAAGCCCTTTGATCTGTATCCAAGCTCATAGGAGACAACATGGCTGGTCTACGTGAAAGGGCATATGCTACTACGTAGTTCTTACCTTGACATATTCAATGTCAAAGTCATATGCTTGGATCTTACTGATCCACTTCTGCTGCCTCTCCTGTAGTTGCTTCTGCTCCAAAAAGAACTTGAGGCTGTTGTGATCAGTCCTCACCCTGAACCTGTTACCCACCAAATACTGCCGGTACTTAGTCAATGCATGCATGATGGCCAACATCTCCTTGTCGTATATGGAATACAACCTCTCCTGTGGAAGGATCTTCTGGCTCTCAAAGGCTATAGGGTGACCTCCCTGCATCAATACTGCACTAATCCCCTCTCCCGACGCATCATACTCCAAAAAAAATGACTGTGTGAAATCTGGTAATGTAAGAAACTCCTAGATAGCTTGCTCAATCTCATCCCGATAGGCCTTGGGGTGCCTATAGGGGGTGGTAATCATGGCCTCTATGCCCTGCTCAAGCTCGATGGTGTGCTCAAACCCCCGATCTGGTGGTTGTCCTGGTGGAGTCTTCCCAAACACTATGGCATACCGATCAAGGATAGATTGTTTCTCTGGGTGTACCGTTTGCCCTGTAGTTCCTGCCTCTGATGCACACAGCTCCACATCCCACTCTATGTCTTCCTTTCGGAAGACTTCCTCCATCCAATAAGTCAAGACAGTTTGAGGTGAATATGTGTGTTGTCCCCATATCTTCTCATGCCTTCCTATATTCTCATCATCCCACTCTAGCACTAGGGTCTTCCAATCTATCATTGCCTTCCCTAGAGTGATAAGCCACTAAACACCCAGTATCATGTTGGTGTCCAGAATATTGACCACGAAAAAGTGGTAAGTCAATGTGTAGGTTACCATCGTCACTGAAAGCTCTAGAACATAACAAGCACATGTCATGGTCTGATCTCCTGGGACCAAGACTGAAAACCCATCAAAGCTCTCTGTCTATATACCTCTTTGCTCAACCATCTGTGCATCAATGAAGTTGTGGGTTGCCCCACTATCAACCAAAATTGATATGCACTGGCCACGTACTGTCCCTCATACACGTAGCATCAGATACTTGGGAACTCCTCGCAATGCTGCAAGGGCCCCTCTGGTCGGTGCAAAAGATGCACCACCTGCTACTGGTGGAGGAGGTGGCAAAGGCCCCTATATGGTATGGCCATCTCCTGCCTCCACATCCTCCTTGTCATCCTCTTCTCCAATGATCTCGGAGAAGATCTCAATAAAATGTGCTTTTCCAGCAGCATATCTATGTCCTGGTACCCATGGCTCCTGACAGGTGAAGCAAAACTGCTTCTTCTTAAGCTCCCTCCTGGCATCGTCATCAAGCTGTACTTGTCTTAGATTCCCCTTTGGAGGAGGAATCCTCATGTCCTTCCCCTTAGACTGAAAAGTCTGTCTCTGGGGGTAAGGTGTCCGGGTCTCGGGTAAGACATCCTCTAAGTCCCGAGCTGTGCTGATAGCGTCCTGGAGTGTGGCTGGTTTAGTGGATCGAAATAAACCCCGAAGTGGATTTGCTAACCCACCAACATACATATAGACCCTCCGTGCCATGGATAGGTCTAGTACCATCACAAAGACCCTCAATAAATTTGCAATGTAGGTCTCTAAGCTCCCTGTCTGTTTGAGCCTTGTCAGCTCAACAAAATGCTGCTCTGGATCCCTTCGATGGAGTTCTCCATCAGTATCTTGGTAAACTCAGCATATGTCATCACTGTGGAGTGCCCCAGTGTAACCATCCCATGAAACCACCAATCCCGGGCCTCGCCATCCAAATGTAATGTTGCCACCTTGATGGCCTTTGCCTCCGACATCTGGTTAAGATGGAAATAAATGTCCAGCTTCTCCACCCAAGACTTTGTCAAACTATTTGATGAGCCATCAAATGTAGGCAAGTGGAATCTACTCGCTGCATGGTGGGTGTCACCATCATGGTAATGCCAGTACCCTCTGTGATGGTCGCGGGGTTTACTATCCTGCTAGAGTTGAACAAAATCTTTAAATGGGAGGGCTTCCTTGAACTCCTACACATAGGCCTGGTACTTTGCAAAATAATCACCCATATCTCCAGGCTCTGCCTCCTACTGGGCTACGACCCCCGTGTCTTCTCCTAAGAAAGTGGGCATGGTAGAATGTGTAGGGGCATGTGAGGCCACCTGCTACACAATATCACGCTGCTCTGGAAAGTGATGGGATGCACCTGATCCCTCATCAATCTGGAAAACTCATGGGCTCTCACGCTGTCTGGCCTCTACTACCATGAATATCTACCCCATCACCTCAATCTGCCACGACAGATCCTGCACAGATTTGAGGAGCATGTCCACAAATCTCTTCCCATCCTCATCTGCCATCTGCTCTGTGTCCACTACAGGTTCCTTCTGTTCTACATCCACCATAAGAACACAGTCTCCCTCTCCGTAAGTGTTCTCCAACCTATGCCCAGTGTCTCTATATCTCTGACCTCTGTAATAGATATAGGGTTTTTCCCTCGGTGTCATAGATTGCTAGCTCCACAGGCTGAGCCAGATCTATGCTCTAATACCACTGTAATATTCCTAACCCAGAATATTCCTCAAACCCCAGCAAAAACTCCAACCAAATATGTGAAAATGATATAATAACCCAAAAGTGATTAAATAATAGTGGAACAACATATAATAATGTAAACCAGGAATATAAGTAGATACACAAGAAATGCAGTGAGAAATGCTGAGCCATTTTATTATACTAAGCAATAAATGAGTACAAGAGGTGATTAGACAGATGGCACCTCGACTTGCACAAGGCAAGTAAAGAAATACTCTGAGAATGACAAGAATGGCCTCTCTACACAAATGTTGTTGCTAGAAAATCGAATGAGGATTTCAGCTTGCTCCCCTCATTAGAAAAGGCTAAAACTCTGGAATCGGAATTTACTCAAAAAACCCAAAAAAACCCAGAAATCTTTTTTGAAATGGCCGACCCCCGAAAGTCACCCCCTTGGGGTTCTGCATAGTTCCTTAAAGACGCTGATGAAACTACTGCTGAAATGCTGATGAAACTACTGCTGAAATGCTGATGAAACTACTGCTGGAATACCAATGGAAATACCTTGCCCGAGCAGGCACTCGAAGTCCCCTGGGGCTAAGGGTGAGATCTCCGAACGAAGACACTCAATGCACTAAATAGTGCTACAGACTCGCTAAATAGCCAGCGTGCTCTAAGTTGAAATGACTATCACAAATTCTCATAACGAGAATGATCCCAAATGAGGGGGTTCCTCTCTATTTTATAGCCTCTGCCTCTCACAATCCCTAGGCCCACTTTCTCTTGCGTGATCCCCTTCTTGCCATGTGTTCCTTCCCTCCTGTGTAGTCCCTCCATGTGTCAGTGTGGGCCCCATTTCTACTTCCCCCTTTGGCCCCCTTAATTACTCCTTAAGTCACAACATTGTGCTACCTAGGAAGTGACTTTTTATTCTAAAGTGAGTTATGTTCCCCCTTCCTCACTTTTTATTTACAAATAACTATAGAAGGCAAAAAATCGAACAAAATCAAACATTCGAATTAGCCATATCTAATTAGGAATATTACAGGTCTTTTAGGAGGCCTACTCCGATATTTTGAAGCGATTGAGAGCTTCCATGGATCATGGGGATGCTTCATGTAATTTGTGAACTATTGGGGAGGAAGGTTTGTTGGTCAACAATTGTAGTTCCTCCTTGAAAAGGAAATGCCATCTTTCTAAAGTATGTTGACAGAACAACAACCATAGCATAAATCCAAGGCCTTCCCAGTAGGATTTTGTAATCGAGGTTTCCATTGATAACTTCGACATCAATTTCTACTATTTTTCCCCCCAGTTCAACTTGAAAGTTAATTAAAGTCTCGTACGGGGTGTATGTCCGTCCATCGAATGCTTTTAACATCATTGACGATCGCAACAAGGGTGGTGAGCCTAATGTTTTCCAGCAACTCATTGACATAATACATGTAGATGCCCCCTCATCAATAATTGTTTCATGAACTGTTTTGTTGAGGGCTTTCACTTGGATGAGGAAAGCGAGTTGAGCTAGTAACTGTGGTTCATATCATTTATGATTAAAGGCCACAAGATTGGAATCCACTGGGTCAATCTCACCTATTGCTAATAATAGAGCCTGCTTTTGGGAGGGGAAATTTTGCAGTACTTCAAGTGTCGACATAGCGGATGGCGATTGGGCCAGTTCCTCCACTATATTATAATTCTGTGCTACTCTAGCATGAGGATTAAACGTCAATTTGTGTACTACTCCCTTTGGCAGCTTTATCATTAGCTCAGGAATGATGGGTGGCATAACTTTGGTCAAAGTTGTTGTCGAACTACTAGGTTGATCTGTAGCCTTGTTGTTCGACAGTTGTGGATTCCCGTAATCTTTATTCCTTATCGACATCAAAGCATCATTTTTCTGCTTCGAAATGGACAACATAATTACTTGGGATGGGGAAGCATTGTTGCTAGCAACCAGATTGGTTTATGGGTTTGGAAAAGGATCGGTCAATACTGCTGAGGTTTTTGAACTCTTAAAGAACTTCTTAATCTCAGCTTTATGTGGACAATCTCTCGTCCAATGATCCTCATGGCATATATAGCATGGATGACCATGTTTCTTTTTCCCAGAAGGGTTTGCAGAAGATTTTTCAGGAGAAAAATCATCCTGTTTCTTCTTTTTGCTTTTCTTTTTCTTCTTTCCCCCTGGTTGCTTCGGTTCTTTGCCTTTGTCGGTCGACACGACATTAACCTCCGAGGCAAGAAGTTCTTCATTTGCATTTTGACCAGAAACCGTATGGGCTTTCTTAGATGTAGCCTTTGTGGTTTTCGTGTTGGTCGTACCTATCATGCCATCGCCAACATGAGAGTCTTTGCTTGATTTAGGAGGAGGAGGAACATAAAACTTTGGTCTAGAAGCATCGGGGATTTTGTCATAGAGCGTGCTAGACTGAGTATAGATCAAGTCTAGATATTGTGCATGAGAAATGACTTGCTCTTCAGTGACAACCCCCCCTTTAGCCACATCTTCTGTAATAGAAGGTAATAATGACTTAATAAACCATTCAGCTAGCAGCTAATTAGGAACATATGTTTTTACCATTCGACGACGAAGTCACCACTCATGAATATGATCAGATATGTGAGTCGCTGTCGTCTGCTTAAAATTGGTAAGAAGCTCCATTCTTGTTTCGTACCTTATTGATAACTGAAAATGGGTTAAAAAGGTGGTGGCAAGGGTGTTGAAGTTATCGAATGAAGCTCTAGGCAATTCGATGTACCATTTTGCTGCCGGACCAGTTAATGTTCACTAAAAAAGGTGAAGCCTAATTGAATCATCATTGAGAGTGTTGGATGAACACCATAGATGAAAGGTCATTACATGATTTGATGGATCTTCACCCGTATTTCCATTGAATTTAAGAATATCTTATGGAAGTTTATGAGGAATCATTGGCCACCAAGGGGCATAAGAAATTGGATCATTTGTTAGCCGATTCAGATCTGGTAATTCTAAAGTTGCAACGAAAGGCAGCTGTTGATTCAGGTTTGGTGAAGCATACCTAGGATAAGATGGGATCGCCTGAGCAGTGGGTCTTTGCATACCAGCATAATGTATTTGATGCTGATAACATTGATAAGGTTGGTGGGCATAACCATTATGATATGATTGCTGGTAACCGTTTTGAATATATGGCTGCCCATTACATGCAAAGCTTTGTTGCTCAGGTCCTCGGTAAGCTTGCTGGAATTGCGGTTGTTGATATTGCACTAGGCATGGTTGTGAGACCATTTGCTGTTGCCCAATACTGGATGTTTGACCAAGATGAGGGGTTACGGTACCCATTTGAGCCTACGTCGCTTCAGTTAAGGATCCACTAATCGGTGGTTATGATTTAGTCGCGGAGACAAGAGGCTGTGGTATTACTACCTAAGAAACTGGAGCTTGACATACAACAGGAAGTGCTTGTACTTGTGACACTGTCACAATAGCCGATGTAGTGGGAATATTCGACACAGGTAGATTTGGTTGTATAGAATATACAACTCTTGGTTGTTGAGGCAGTATTGGTATCCAACCACTGGATGTGATTCCAGCCTGATCCAAATTCTGTTGTGAACTCTCATATGGTTGTTCTCTCAGAGGGAACAATGGAAAGGAATACTGCCCCCCATATGGCGACAATCCAGTGTTCAAAGGGAAAATTGGCCTTTGAAGACTGGACTGCCCAAATTGATATTGTTGCGAAGGATCAATTTGCTGAGACTCAACATAAGAGATTCTAGATAAGGTTCCAGATGAACAAATAGGAACAGACGATATTGTCAAAACAGTCCCTAAGTGGACTCCATCTAGTGGTTGAGAACTAGTTGGGATAGATGGTATACCAGCGAACATTGTTGGAGTAGCAACAGGAGGTTCTGCTACTGCTGTGTCAGATGACATAGTCCTAGATGTCAATGGTTTCTCAGACATATCGAGTCTATCCAAAAGACTTCTTAGCGATTCTACAGGAACTTGCAGTGAAGGATGACTAACCTCTATAGTAGAAGGATATGGGTGGGTCCCAGTTCCAAAATGCAATGGGGTACTGGATGGAAGATCCTCCAAAATCTCTTCTATAGCAATTAGTCCAAGTGGAAGAGGTAAATCGTCAGGTCCGTAAAATATTTCTGGTGCCAAAGAAGGTACAGACTCTGCAACGACAGATGTTGGAGGGGTCACACCTTCTGAATCAGCTCTAGATGGAGCTGGTTTGGGAATAGAAGTGTTTACCATTACACTAGGATCAGTTCTAATGTCCTCTTGTAACTGTGGAACTCCTTCTGTAGAGGTAGGGATACCAGAAACAGTTGGAGTAACTGGAGTCTCCGAGGATGTTGAAACACAAGTTTCAAATTAACCAGGAGACTTTGACCCAGTTAAACGAGATCTCTTGGCCTGGAATGGTTTCGTTTCCAGAGTCAAAGATGGTTGACACATTAGCCTCTGCAAACGATGGGGTTTTGATTGACTTTCTTCCATGATTGCGGATTACTTGATCAACTCAAAATAAAAAGGGGAAAATGTGATTATGAATTAAATGAATTTTATGACGCTTTGACACAACTTGCTTTTTCAATTTTTAAGAGTCGAGAAAAAGCTAAAGCTAACTCTTGTTGCCTTCGATTTTTAATGAGCCTAGGGTGACAAGTGCTTAGATGGACCTTTTCTTTTAAGGAGTTTGAAAAGGAACAAAAGTGACTACTCTGGAAATCTAGATAGAGGGATTACCAAACCAATCGCAAAACTACAGAATACTTTTTACGGTACAGCAATCAATCTTCCTGAATGTTGTGTTCAGTGTATTGCGATCAATAGGGCGACAGACATGTCTTCCTATGGATAACGGATATAGCTTATTGTGGTCACCCAATATATACTCAACGATACATGGGAACACAAGTTTGTATTGGCACTTGTCATCTCAAAGAGGAGGAATCACCCAACCTACGATGAAAGCGATAGTTACCAGGCTATACTATGCTGGAATACGTCTCTAGCCTAGACTTCTAAATGTTGTGCATTAGGTTCCAAATAATTTTTATGTTCATTGAAATTTATTTTACAATTGATCTTTCTTAAGAAGTTTTCCTTTAAGGTTCACTGCGTGATGTAGATATACAATTCCTAAATATGCAATCTAAGATGATAAACAATCGTTTATTCTTCTTTTTGCAATGAAAATCCTAGCTACTAAGGAAAGAGAAGTAAAATCCTTTCATCATAGAGCAGAGAGCACACACTGAGATGCACTGTCCTAAATCAATCTCCACAAGCAGTCTAAATGCAAATGCACATGCATGTATTTGTTTTCCACTTTCTTAATGCGTGAATGAAAAAAGGAATGCTAAGTATAGATCTGAACTATTTTTCTTTCAAGCGACAGTACTAACAATTTTCTTTTCAAAAAACAAAAGGAAGACTGGGACGACACTTTGTGATTTCGAATTCAAAAACTGAAAGGAAGACTAAGACGACACTTTGCGATTTCGAATTTGAAAAATGAAAGGAAGACTAAGAGCGACACTTTCAAATCAAAAGATGATAGTTCGATTAAGCTACTGTTTGCAAAGGAGAATTGTAAATCGCGAAAAATACATAAAAATATTCATAATTCTTTATATAATGGAGGTTAAATAATGCAAAGGAAGGGAGTTTCAACAGTGGTATACTGATCACAGACAGCGAAACTACTGAATAAAGTCGAAGATAATGAAGAGAAAACCAAAATCTAGAGGCAGAAACAATATTACCTAATCATTGCACCTGTAACATAGGGAAACGGGGATTCATCTCACATTTAGCACATGGGAGGTGTGATGCATCCAAACTGCCAATGGGAGACAGTGCGATGGTCCAGGAATGAGACCCAGGAATGAGACTGAGCTTGGTTTTTGCTCACAGTTTGCAGCGGAGTTCAGGGGTTTAAGCTGCGCTAATGATAAGCAATAAACACAAAGTATAGGGGATAATCTAATGAGGTTACTTGAGCTACCACTAGGGCACTTAGGATGTTTGCAAGTCAGTTGTTCAGTTCATAAACAAACCTGGAGATTCACTGAAGTAGTGTTGATCTACTTTTCGCTTGCATAGCAAATGCAGTTCGAAGGCTAGCTGGCTTAACTTCATGCTCCATCTGCAGTTTATAAAGTAAACAAATATAAACAAGGAAACAAGCTATTCATTCCCCAACGAAGTCGCCATTTTGTTATCGGGAAAACTAGTGTCCATTAAGAGCTACTAGTCCCACTAAGACCGGTAGCTATCTTAGAAACAAACAAACTAAAGTTACTTGCATTTTCCTTTATGAGAGATAGATGAGAGAGAAGAAGAGGGGACCAACCTCAGTCTTTCACTTGGCTCCTTGCTTGTTCACTCCCTCCTTTGACAGAGCTTCACCACTCCTTCTTTACTTCTCCCGCTTCAAAGAACACCTATAGAGTCAAATCAGCATAATACCATCAAAGCATAGAGATCTATAACAATAAACATTGTAGGATCAGATATATATTAACCATACAAATGCATATATCAATTCAAGATTCAAAGATGTACAAGAATATGGAGGAAAACGAAAACAAATTTATTAATAGAAGTAGTAGAAGAGAGGATTACAACCCATTGGTCTGACCCAACGCCGTCCTCCCAGCATGAAAGCCCTCTTCACATCATGAAAAGCTATATCACCCAACACTATGATGTTCCACAGAGAAACCAACAAAACTTACTTACAAGATACAAAATTCCAGCCTCTGGATCTCTAAGAGGGTTGCAGTGCCCAAATATGTCTATAACATCATTGAGACATCATCTCTGTGTACATCATCTTCATTGACAACACATAATGCAGCAGCCTACACCATCTTGACACCAGGGCCTGGAGACATAGTCCCTCTTCTACGAACTTCGTTATCAATGGCCTTTGTTTTCATATGCTGATGATTGTTATGTTCCTTTGCTTTACAGTTTGCAGCCGTATTTGTTAATTATCTTTTAATATGCAATTTTAACACATCACAAAAGTAAAAGTTCTTGGAAAGGTCCTTCTTCACACCTAGACATGGATCACAAAGTCTCACGTTTTTTGTTTAAACTTTTTCCCAATCTTGACAACGTATCAGTACATCATTCTGAGCGAGGAGATGTCCAGGAACTCCATCTCATCTTGGATGTGCCTGTGTAGGCAGTTGCGATATCTGAGTACTAAATATTTTGCAAAATCCTTGATATTCAACTTCATGCGAAGGGTATGAAAAACATTAGTAAACTTCAGCACGTCTTGGTCCCTTCTTTGTTGTAACATGGTCCAATTTATGTATTTGTCCTCATATCTCCCGACAGGGTAGTACTTCTCCTTGATGGCATCAAAGAATGAACTCTAAGTGGGTGTGGCCAAAAATACAGAGGGTGTACTTTCTTCCTTCTTCCCACAGTACGTTTCCCACCAGACCTTCATGTGGGTGGTTGCTTTAAGAAGTACAAAAGTGATTATTTTCTCAACTAGAAAAATCATGAGAAAATTGTTAATCAATTCCCCTAATGCAATTGTTCCTAATTCCAATTTCACACAACAAACACTAGATGCAATGCAAGATGCATGATATTTGTATTTTTAATTTCACTTAATTTTCAGATGAAAACTAATATATTTTCCTAATCATTGGTAAAAGAAACTATCCAGAACAATGATTGAAAGAGGCTTACTTGGAATTCGTTGCAAGTTATTATCTCCTTTCGAGTTGGAAGCTCCAATTGTAGCTACGATTTCTATAATTAGAACATGCACATACAACCATAACAAGCCAAATATCTATGACATCTATGTAGCATTACCAAATTACTCTATTCAATGGATCAACCAAGCATTCAAATTCATGAATGTAAACATGACGTAACACATATAGGAAAACGATATACTATTTGTATTAATATGAATGAGGTATTTTACAAAAAATAATAGTAGATGATATTATAGAGATCTACCCAAGTTGACTTGTCCTTCCTTCTCACAAAACACACCTCAATGTCACCATAATGCATGAAGATGATGACTCTCTTAGATTCAAGGCAACAACATAAGGGTATGATTAGTTTCCAAAACTTGACCCTAAAGTTATAGATGGTTGTAAATTTATAGGAGAGTGTGGTAATTTAGTTATTCTTATCTATTTTCTAATCTAGGCTTGAGATCGAATTGAGATGGGAAGATGATTTTAAGGGATAAGAGGTGAAATATCCAAGTTAGGATCAGATAGGATTCAAAGTTCTTATCCAACGTAAATGGTTTAAACAACTCTTGGAAGCTTCTGGAAGAGGAAGCTTCAGGATTCTTTTTGACTTTCACTAATTTCTAGAATCAACACACGCCCAACAAAGGACATCCTATTGCTGATTATCGTTGGTACAGAATAAAGAAACATGATGTTGAATGTAGGTTGCTAAAGGGCTAGGGTGCACTAGGCCTTAAAAGCACTGATTTGAGGGAGTCAGACCCATAAACTCAGGGATTTGGGAGAGTCATGCTTATGGCTCTATGTATGGATGATGATAACATGTTCATGGATGTTGATTGATCTAGTTTGCATACCATTTGATCAAATGAGACAAAACGTCTTATAACAATTTCTCTTCTAGCAAGGTGGGCATAAGGAAAGTGAATCTTGATATCAACTCCTCAAAGGTAAGGTTTTTAACCCTCAATCATGCTCTCCTTCTTCTTGTTAATATATTTTAGTGTGAGGATATGTTATTAATACTGTCTTAGAATAAAACCTACAGGTATATATGCAACCCTAAGCTCAGTTATGGTGGAGGCGGTTTTATCGTTCAATCTATCTATCTTCTTCGAATACTTAACATTGGTTTTAGGTTCTTAATACCTTTATTTTGTTATCAAGTTAAATTGTGGTTGCATGGCATCACCATTGGGCGTGACAAGGAATTATTTATACTCTTCATACTCTTTTTATTCCTTTTAAAGCCTGTAAATGGCGTTAGGGTTAGAAATTTACTTCAACAATTGTAAAGGCTATGGCAATCTTCCCTTTTTATTTATATACGTTGGAGATTATGTATAAGTTCCTTTTTGGCCTTCCATGGCATCTTGCATGGGTCTTTTCAAAGGCACATTAAATGTATAAAATTATTAATTTAATTTCAAAATATGAAGCCCTACAACCCTTAGGGTTTAGTAAGGAACAAAGCTATTATTCAAATTTTCGTACATATGTATGTTTTATCATGTAAAGATTTTCCAAGATATTTGTGGAATTAATATAACTCTCAACCTCCAACATTCTCTTCAATGGTTTAACTCTAAAGGCTTAAAAATATTTATATGTTTCAAAACTATCATATAAAGTTAATATCTCCAATTATTTGATTAGTTTTATTGTATTACATGCATTGGAATTCTTTACATTTTTATAATTTGAAAGAAGGATTTCTTACATTTTTCTCCTAGCTAAAATATTTCTCATTTGTATCTAGATATTATTTCTGCAACTCTCTTTAATTATGTTCATGATCCTTACACATATACAATATTTTATTTTTCTTTCAAAAATGTAACACTCAATATAATAAGATAATACAAGTAGATTTTATCTCCAGAAAAAATGCTTGTTGTGTTAACCTTGTTATCATCCACATAGAATTTGCACACATCCCAATGTTTTTGAAAATAATACAACATTACATAAGATTACATAAACTATATGTCATATTTTATATAACATATTGATGTTGATCTAATTATTAATAATTAACCTATTACCCAACCCTTTGCATGTCCTACGGATATAATATTTATCTAATACAAAAATGTTGAGATTATATTACTTTTACTTTAACCATTGTATTAACTTAAATAATCTCAACTTGAAAGCGTTGTATGAACTAAAAAAATTTCAACTTTTGAAATGATTATATCCATTTAAACCATAACTTTCGAAATGCATATAAAATTCAGAAATAGAAAATATAAAAAATATCTTATTTTTATTATAATTAAAAAAAAAATATATATTAAATTATGTAATGACAAAACACATACTATTTATAACTTGATAATAAATCTATTCGTCAAAACCAACAAAGATAGTTATTGGTTTTCCTACATAATTATTATATGCATCCATTCCGACACTAAATAGTTAATGATTCTCAACCAACTACTTACTGCCGCATTGGTGTGTAGTGTCCATCATATTGTTATTTATTAATGGATCTTCCTCAAGTTGTACCCACCACATAAGGAACCAATCCATGATT
Source organism: Pinus taeda (assembly GCA_000404065.3). Taxonomy (NCBI): domain Eukaryota; kingdom Viridiplantae; phylum Streptophyta; class Pinopsida; order Pinales; family Pinaceae; genus Pinus; species Pinus taeda. Next base: position 72,368 of record APFE030870956.1, on the reverse strand, counting down.
TCTACACCATGCCATTAGGTTTTATTGAACAAATTGAGAAACACTGCACGATATGACAACCCAATTAGTTCGTTTTTAATTTAGTTAAGGGAGGATCTCATTGATTAACTGATTTTTCCCTCTCTTTAATTCTAGTAAGATAGGAGTGCTTATCATTTATGACTTGATTTTTCCTTCGTATTTATTACGATTTCACTCCTTTTTGTAGCCCTTCATCCAATATGTCTTCTCTGTAGCTACCTGTTCGTTGCATTCCGGTCGCTCTGTATTGGATAAGCAGTTGGGCTTATGCAGTAAGAATAATGTTATTCTAGTACATAAGTCTCTCGCATGCATGTCTTTTATCGTATTCAGTTCGTTTAAAATGTATTTATCTTGTGCTTGCCTTTGTAGGTTTTTCAAACAGTCTGTATCTTCCAATTTCATATTCAATCACCTTGGACCATAAACATTGGCTTATCACTTATTCTCCTAAATGATCAAATCAAACCAAATAATTTGCTCCTTGAATCAAATTTTCGAACACCAGTAATATCAGAGAGTATTTCTTCTAGCTGCAGTGCATCTGATTATTTAGTATTTTGTTGTTCTTCCATGGGAAATAGGTAGACAATGTCTTCTAAGAGTGCCTTACGATTCCCATGAAAACCTCATAGTTGTTTGCAAAAGCTAGGAGGCTGCTGTGAGGCACCCCTAGTTCTATGAAGATAGAAAAACGTTTGGGACTTCCAAGCAGTATATATGTTTAGTGGAACTTTGGGAATATCCTGCTTACATTGATGATGATTTGGAATTTTTGGTTTCTGTGTTTGAACCTATAAGAGGCACTCATGAAATTATTCCTCCCATTCCTCATTTGCCTGGTACACACAATGGGATTGCACTCTTTTGTCAATCGAAAGTTGGGTTTAATCGATGTCTGATCTCCACCTAGCGGAGGCACTCCACCATTTTCTCATTAGGAAAGTGGAGCCATGGCGTAGACATGCCGAAGATTTGAATAGTCGGTGCTTTGTCCGTATCACTTGATGGACTCCTTTAGGTTGCAAGTCGACATCATGATTTCATGTGATCTGCAACTGTCTACAATGTGTATGAAGATGAGGGGAAGGTTATTCCTGAGGTCATTTCTAGAATCAAAATAGACTATTTAAACTTCCACTTTATGAAATATACTTTAAACTTCCTGTAGTGAGATTCAGTAGATTCTATATTCAATTTTAATCACGCTTTTGGTTTTATTTTTACGTCAGGGTCACCAATCTAGATACACACCTTCATTTGTTTTTCAAATGAATAACTTGCGAGAAAATATATCTAGTGCTTAAAACATAAATTCTCACAACTTTTATTTATATAATCAAACGAGAAATGAGAATGAATGACATTGGCTTCTTAACAATAATTCCCTATTCCTAAGACAAGCTAAAAAGGTAAATCTCAAATCAAGAAAAATAAAATATCTAGGAGATTTGAAAGCTATTTGAATATAACTTGAATTTCACAATAGAGCGAAATCCCTTAAGCTTTTATTTTCTTACTCTACTTATAAAAAACAAATTATATTTATAACTGTGTGGTTAATGGATAAGAATGTTTAACATATCAAAAATTTTAAAGACAATGTTAATTTATTATAAATAAAAATAAGATATCTATATGAATATATATATATATATAATATATATATATATATATATATATATATATATATATATATATATATATATATATATATATATATATATATAATAAAACTATTAAGAAAGGTTGAGAGTCAAATAGAGAAATTATTATATATATTAGTTTATATTTTTTTTCTTAAATATAAAATTAGATCAGGGTTGATTATGACTAATAAATAAAATAAACTTGAAAAGTCTAGAAAAGAAAAAAATAATTTAATACTTTTGTTCAGCATAGATGAGGTCGAATTCTCCCAACTTGGCCTCATGGTCTTATCCCTATCAGCTACCACCTTGAGATGAGGGCCTACTCCTATATTTGGAGAGATCCTAACTACCTTTCCTAGCCTATATATGCATCATCCCCCATTCACAAATGGTTGGTCAGGCTGGAGGATGGGTTGTTCTATGTCTATTTGTACCCTTATGCTAAGATTGTGCCTATATGCTACTAATTTGGCTTGGAGAAGGAGTTCTTGGAGAGCTTATCTTGGACTTGGATATTCATTTAAAGGAGATCCTATCAATATCAAGGCTTGGTTGTATGCTTCCCTTTATTTTCTATTAATATACAACTACTGGTTCATTTTCCCTAAAAGTGTATGCTCATGTATCATTCAACTTAACATTCATTGATCAGTTAAGCATGTTTCTTTTGAATATGTTATTTGTATTTTTATGCCTTGTTGTGTCTTGATCCCTTGTGTAGGTGCATAAACACTGAGAGCAGCATGAATGAGCCCGGGATATAAGTGATTCAAGGTCTTCAACAAAGGAGACCGAGATAGCATCCGGATGTGGTAGGCCATCTTCTTCGTCTCTCGTTCCGATTGCAACTTAGGAAAGTGTCTAGTAGGTTCTCACTTCAGTTGCTAGACCCACTCATTGGGTTAAAGGGATCATCTCTTTCCACAGAGATAATTTCCCTAGAAGAAAAAATGGTGAGACCATTAGGGAAGCTATAACCCTTTCCATTCAATCCTTGATCCTGCTTTTATGTTGTGTTTGACCAAGCGTCAGTTTTCTAGCTTGTTTTATTGTCTGGTCTTGAAGATTTCTTATTTTTTCTTCATTTTTTTGGCCCATCGTGGTTATCTCCCTAACAGTCACGATGATATCACAAATTTTTTAAGTGAAATTGTGATTATTGTTTTCTTTCCTATGACACGCATGATGATCCCACAGTATAAGGGGAAATATGGTTTTTCTTCTTGTTTTCAGTCTTTGTGTCCTCTATCAATGCTTTTCCGAAGTATCTATGATGTTTTTAATTGATTATCTTGATTAATTTGGAAAATTTGTCTCATTGGATTTGAAGTGAAATCTAATTGAGTTCTAAGGTTTCTAGTCAATTGGTCATCACTTGTTGCTTGTTGGTGTCATTGAGATGCTTGTTTTGCTAATTGATTGAGTGTTGTTTTCTGTGGAAATCATTGAAAACATTGTTTTGCATTTGTTTTAGCTTGTATTTTGAAATTTAATTTTTGTAAAAATACATTATATTACTTGCATTGAAAAATTATTTTTTGAGATTCATCAATGAAAATGGATCACCTTTTTCAGTTATTGATAGCTAAAAATTGTATTAGATGTCTTGAAAATATCAATAAGAAATGCTAAAAATAGCATTGATAAAGATAGCATTTCAGGATATTCCAATTTTAATTTGTACTTGAACTAAAATTGAGGATTAAAATTCGAATTTAGTCTCACCGTCTATTTGAAAAATAATTAATTAATTCATCATGAGTTAATTAGTTGGAGAAATTCAAACATGAAATCTTTGTGAATTCATGCAAAAGTTATCCCTTTGATTGAGGAAGTTATCCCTTAATTAAGGAGATAAGGATGAGTTGTATTTGAGTTGTAATTAGTTAGATCAGTTAATTGAGTTAAGTCTAGTTAGATTAGTTCCAATCAGTTTGTGGAACTGATTGTGAGTTCAGCCAGTTAATGCATGCGTGCATGAAACTAGTGTACTCTAGATAACTGAATATTCTCTCATAAATAGTTCATGCATGTCAGTTTAGACAAAGGCCCAGTTGAGATTAAATGCAGGGAAAATGTACTATCAGTTGGTATAATTTTCCTATAAGAAAACATCTTGCATGCAGAAGGAATTCATTCCTTGATATTTGCACAATTTTATAGTGTGTTGAAGCAGTGTGTGAGATCAATGTCACACAAGGTTACAATAGGAGCACTGAGGGAAAACAGTGGAAGGAAATAGGAGACTTGGAGGACAGAGGGAAAGGCATATTAGTTGTGTAGTCTGTTTATGAGCAGTGGGAGGGATTGCACTGAGAGTTGGATAGCTGTGAGAGCTAAAGATTTGTGTAATCCTACGATATTTCCACTTGTATGATAATACAAATAGCGGGTTTTTTAGCTGAGGCTTTCCCCAGAGTATTCTTCTATGTTTCATGTGTGATTGATTCTTCTTATCTGTTAAATGTTTTCTCTTTGACCTTGCTCAAAATTGATTAAGCTTCCGCAAGTTTTATTGTAGAAGTAGATTAAGTATTTTTATTTAGTTATATTGCATAATCAGGTTAATCTACAGTGAGCATTTCTACATGGTATCCGAGCAAAGGTGGTCAGATTTGTGAACAAGATACTGAGAAGGGAAAAGTCAAAGTTTGAAGTTCTTGATTGTAGGTACAAATCGAATTGTTATCACACCTCAAAGTTCACCAATGGCATTCAATGGCTTGAGACTCGAGTATGCACTGGATGGTAGCTTGAATTATATAGCATGGAAGGATCACATGGAAGTGGTAGTAGAAGACAATGATTTGAATGGTTTCGTTGATCAAGAAATCCCCAATCCAGCAGTAGCTAATGCCAAAGAATTGGTGGAATGGAAGAAGTGTATGGTGAAGGCGAGGAGGATTGTTCTGTAGGGACTTCGAGACCATATTGTCTCAAGTATCCATGGGAAGGAGACTCCTTTTTTAATGTGCAAGACATTGAAGGACCTATATAAAAATAGTAGCAACCAGAGGAAGATGGCGCTCAAGGACAAGCTTCGAAAAATCAAGTGTGAAAAGGGTGACACTATTTCTACATATCTGAACAAGCTCACCACCTACAGAGATGAGCTTGGAAGTGTAGGAATAATGACAACCGATGATGATATGGTGAGTCTTATTCTCCTCGGTCTTCCTAAGAGCTGGCATAACTACCAAGACTCAGTGAATGGAAGAGAGAAACTGTCGGATTGGGAACAACATTGGTCGGATCTGATGCCAAAGGAGATTAGGAGGAGCACCATAGTTCTTCATTTAAGGATGATGATGAAGGATGATGATGAAGAAAATCTAGCCTTAGAAAGTAAGGCAACGAAAGGGAAAGGGAAGGCTTCCCATTCCAAATCGAGTTCTTCTCATGGTGGGAAGAAGATTGATAAATCTAAAGTGATATGCTTAAATTGTCATGAGGTGGGCCATTATGCAACTAATTGTCCATTGAAGAAATCGAAGAAGGGATCCTCAAAGGGATCAGAAGGTGAGGCACTAGCCTCTTATTTCGAATTGGATTTTACCCTCATCACATGCATGGTTTCATCGATGGTGGGTTGTGTTTGGTACCTAGACAGTGGAGCCTCATTCCACATGACCAATGATAAGATTTTATTCAGTACCTTGGAGGAGAAAGACCTCAAGACACTCATAGAGATGGGAAATGATGGAAAGTACCATGTTCTAGGTGAAGGTATGGTTGTGTTTCAGAAGGAGCATGGAGCTCCTCTCACCCTGACTGATGTAAAGTATGTGCTTGGACTGAAGAAGAACTTAGTATTAGTCACAATGTTGGAACATAAAGGATATGATGTAGTAATCCTAAAAGCCACAGGCCAGCCCAAGAGGATTGGGATTCAAGTAAAGAATCTCTAAAAGCTAGAGGTAGATGATAGTGTTGCATTGAGTTTGAGAGGAGAATTGGTGCAAATCCAAGACATTGGCAAGTTATAGAATAGAAGGTTGGGCCGCTTGCATCATGGGGCCTTGAAGATAATGCAATAGATTTCTCCCGTACTTCCCAAAGGCAAACTTGAGCAAATGGACACATGCAAAGGTTGTACCTTGGGTAAGTATACAAAATATTCCTTTCATGATCGAGACAGTCGAGCTGAAGCAATCTTGGAGTGATTTCATATAGATGTGTGTGTAACATTCTTGACAGCCTCCACCACGAAACTAAGGTATTACGTGAATTTCATTGATGATTTTTCTCGTAAAAGTTGGATCTATTTCATGCAGAAGAAGGATCAAACGTTTTGAAACTTTTGTGAGTTCAAAGCTTTGGTTGAGAAATAATCAGAAAAGAAGATCAGGGCCTTAAGAAATGACAATGGTGGAGAGTATGTCTCTCAAGAATTTAAGGACTTCTGTGTAGTGGAAAGAATTAAATGGGAGTTGACGACACCTCGTAACCCACAGTAGAGTGGGGTGGCTGAGAGGAAGAACAGAACAATTGTGGGGGTAGCACAAGTGATGCTACATGACCAAGGCCTACCACTTCATTTGTGGGCTGAGGCATGCAACACAACATTCTATTTGCAGAATAGAAGCTCGCAGCACATAATTGGGATGAAGACACCAGTGGAATCTTTCTCTAGGAAGAGACTAGATGTGGGTCACTTCAGGATCTTTGGCTCATCAGTTTATTGCCATGTGACCAAGGATGCTTGGAAGAAGCTTGAGCCGACTGCTGAATTGGGAATACATGTGGGGTACACTGATACATCCCATAACTATCAAGTGTATTTTCCTACCAATCGAATGACATTGTTTCATAGAGATCTCAAGTTTGATGAGCAAAAGGCCATGCAAGTTTCCCTTGAGAGGGAGCTCGAACTACAAGCTGTGGAATAACTTTTGGTTCTTAAGGACAAGCCTCAGACTGATGTGGAGAAGCTGCATCCAGAGGTTCCAGGAATGGAGACATCCACTAAAGCAGAGTCTTGCAGAGATGTGCCAAAGCGCATGCAAGAAGCTGACAAATTGTTGTCATATGTGAGAGAGAATGTGGGAGAACCATCTTCTCAACACAAACAGAGGAGGCCAACTGATAGGTACACTAGATACATATCCCTTGTTGGGGAATGTGTTGAAACTGAGCCATATTCCTTTGAGGAAGCAGTGCAGAAACCGATTTGGGTTGGTGCTATGATGGAGGAGTATGACTCCCTATTTCGGAACAATGTTTGGGATGTGGTTCCAAGACCAGACAAAAAGTTAGTTGTGAGCTCCCATTCACTTTACAAGGTAAAACAACATGCTGATGGTAGTGTTGAGAAACATAAGGCAAGATATTTTATTCGTGGCTCTCATAGGTCGAGGGGATTGACTATGATGAGACTTTTCCTCCTGTAGCAAGCTACTCGTCTATCAGATCGATCTTGGCACTATCAACATAGATTTGTTGGAAGATCCATCAGATGGATGTGAAGACTACATTCCTCAATGGCAAGATTGAGAAAGAGGTGTACATAGAGTATCCATAAGGTTTTGAGACCTTTGATCATGAGTGGCATGTGTGTCAACTCAAGAGAGCCTTGTACGGGCTGAAGCAAGAACCTCGTGCTTGGTACACTAGGATCGACAACTACTTCACCGGGTTTGGCTTCATAAAGAGTAAAGCGTATGTGAACTTGTACCACATCATGGTGGAAGGTAAGCAGTTGATCATGTCTTGCAAGGAAGACCTTTCAAGAGAGTTCAAGATGAAAGACATGGGTCTCATGCACTACTTTGTAGGCATGGAAGTGTGGCAGAAGGATGGGGAGTTGTTTATGTCTCAAGGAAAGTATGCCAATGAGATACTCAGGAGATTCAACATGGAGAAGTGCAAGCCCATGTAGACTCCTCTAGCAAGTAACTGAAGGAAGGAGGATGCTACTTCAAGATAAGTAGTAAAAGCTATTGTGTACAGGCAGCTTGTGGGTTCATTGATGTACTTAGTGAACACACGACCAGATTTGTGCTATGCAGTGAACCAGCTAAGTCAAGCTATGGTTCAGCCTACCAAGCTATTTTGGAAGGCATCTAAGCATGTTTTGAGACACCTCAGAGGGACATATCAATATGGATTATGACAATCAGAGGGAGTGAAGCTACAGGGCTTCACAGATGCAGATTGGGTAGGGAGTCCATCATATCAGAAGAGCACATCAGAAGGAATTGTCAACCTTGGTTGAACTACAGTTTCTTGGTACAACAGGAAACAAAGGTCAATTGCACTCAGCTCAATAGAGGCTGAATACATGGCTGCAAGTCAGGCAACATGTGAGGCCATTTGGATGCAGAAAATTCTAGTTGGTTTGTTTGATTAGAGGATGGATCCAACTGTGATCTATTGTGATAATTAGAGTTGTATCAAACTCTCTGAGAATCTAGTATTTCATGACAGGTCCAAGCATACTGACATTTGGTATCATCATCTCAGAGACTGTGTGGTGAGGAGGATCATGTTGTTGCCTTATTTTTCGACCGAGGAGCAAGACGCTGAAATTTTGAGTAAGGCAGTGTCAAAGTGTAAATTCAAGTTCCATAGAGATAGGATCGGGGTGGCAGATAATCCCTTTTTTGTTGAGAGGGAGTGTTGAAAATAGCAACAAGAAATACTAAAAATAGAAATTTTAAAAATAAAATTGCTAAAGATAGAATTTTAGGATATTCCAATTTTAATTTTTCCTTGAATTAAAATTTTAATTTAGTATCACTAGCTATTTGAAAAATAATTAATTAATTCATCTTGAGTTAATTAATTACAGAAATTCAAACATGGAGTCTTTGTGAAGTCATGCAACGGTTATCCCTTTGATTGAGGAAGTTATCCCTTAATTAAGGATATAAGGATGAGTTGTATTTGAGTTGTAATTAGTTAGCTCAGTTAACTGCCGTATGTCCAGTTATATTAGTTCCAAACAATTTGTGGAACTAATTGTGTGTTCAGTCAGTTAATGCATGCATGCATGAAACTAGTGTACTGCAGATAACTGAATATTCTCTCATAAATAACTCATGCATGTCAATTCAGACAAAGGCCCAATTGAGATTAAAGGTAGGGACAGTGTATTATCAATTGCTAGAATTTTCCTACAAGAAAATCTCTTGCATGAAGAAGGAATTCATTCCTTGAGATTTGTGCAGTTTTATAGTGTGTTGGAGCAATGTGTGAGATCAATGTCACACAAGGTTACAACAGGAGTACCTAGGGAAAATAGTGCAAGGAAATAAGAGGCTTGGAGGACAGAGGGAAAGGCATATGAGTTGTGTAGTCTATCAATGAGCAGTGGGAGGGATTGTACTAGGAGCTAGATTGCTGTGAGAGCTAAAGCTTTTTGTAATCTCGAGATATTTCCACTGGTATGATAATACATATAGCGAGGTTTTTACTTGAGGCTTTCCCCAGAGTATTCTTCTGTGTTTCATGTGTGATTGATTCTTGTTCTCTGTTATATGTGTTCTATTTGATCTTGTCCAAAATCGATTAAACTTCCAAAAGTTTGATTTTAGAAGTAGATAAAGTATTTTTCATTAGTTATATTGCATAATCAGGTTAATGTACAGTGATAATTTATACAAGGTGCATTGAATCATTCAAAATGAAAAGAAAAGCATAATTCCTATAAGTGCATCTTTGTAAAGTAAAACCATTTTTCTTTCAAAAATGTTGCATTGAAGATAGTGAAAAGTCAATTTTTCTTACTTTTGGCATTTCATTTGGAAGAAGAAAGTGAAAGTTAGTGTAAGGTGTTTTTCATGATGCATTTTGTTTGCTGCATTATTGATTGAAATTGCTTCCCTTTAATCTAGCTTTCATAGAAATGAAAAGTTTTCCTTTTCTCATATAGTTGCATCATAGGTGTTCAGGTGACATCGTTTTGAGCCCAAAACTAAGACATAATTGAAGATCGACTTTAAAATCTCTCAATTAATCTAAGGAGCATTTGAAAAAATAGTTTTCATACTTAGTGGTCTAAGCTAGAGACGTGTTTCGATGTCTATAAAACTTATCAGTTTTCATTCGCAATACTCTTGCATTAGACAGTGCTAGCACAGACTTGTGTTCCCCATACCATCAAATATATAAAGGGAGATCCTCATAGATTGAAAACCTTCATCCATAGGAAGCCGTGTCTACCACCCTATAAATGTGATACACTGAAAACAACATTTAGGGAGATTTCCTCCATGTACATCAAGTACTTAGTAAATTTATTTGCTAATGTGTATATTATAGATCACGTTACCTAGTAATTTCTTTTGCCTAGAGTATCTATGTAGTCATTTCGATCTTTTTTGACTCCTTAAATTTCAAAAGATCATCGAGTACTTGTCCTTTCAAACTCACTAAACCAATGAAAGCAACCAGAGTCATCATTTCGTCCTTTTCTCGACTCTTAAGAAATTGAAAGGAAGAGTTTTCATTTCAAATTCTAAAATTAATTGACCACAGAACAACATCCTTTATGTGGAAATACTGCTTAGTATATCTTAGGTTGATACTTATGGCCACATTTCCTAAGTTTAGTAGTCAAGGAATCCCCTCTGGTGGGAATCTTAGTCCTTTTCATTCTTTTGGAAATATTGGTGCTCCTTATATGGAAACGTTGTCCCTTCCTGGATTGACCATTGGTCTGCCAGTTTGGTTATTTTTGACCTTGGTGGTTTAGAGTGTCCAAAATTCTTTTCAACCAATTTCTCCTCCACCTAAACAACATCAACTTCATGTTGATCCTATAGTTGACCACTCAGCTTCTTCTCATATTTCTTCACCTCCTTCTTCCTCTTCGCCTGGTGAAAGTCTAAATTCTAGTAACCAGGAAGCTAAGTAGAAGAAGAAGAGGATGAAGAAGAAGAAGCCAAATAAGAAAGGAGGAAACCAAGGAGCCATTGCTACATATGCAACTAATGAAAAAAAAAATCCAACTAGCCTCGAAAAGTAAAATTCCATTACACGTTATGTAAGGGTGACCACCTTCTTCAGAATTGTGTTGGTATTCCCAAGGTCTTAGAAGTGTCGTCCAAAGGTTCACATCAACCTTTTTCATCAGCCTGTGGAGATCATGTTGGTCATAAACCCTCAAATAGTAACAATAAAGCTCATGGGAAAAAGGGAAACGTCAAATTTCCCTGTAAGTTGTGTGAAGGTAATCATCCCATTCACCTTTTTCCTTTTATGGATGAAGCTTCCAAAGAGTGAGAGAATTGTATAGCTTCTCAAACTCATCTTCCGGCTCGGTATTACAAGCTTTTCCCTACTCCTTCACTAGTTGATCCAGTGATTGATCAAAAGTCATCTTTGGTCAATCTCGATCTATCTATTAATGAGCCTAGTGAGTCCATTCTTGTCCAACCATTGGTTAAGAAAATGGTAGATCTGACTCCACTTTCAGTTAAACGTACCTTTTGGGTACAAAGTGAACCTCGTACTTCTAGAGTTCTTCTGGTTTCTTCAATTTCGAATGAACTAGAGGGAAATCCTCTGGTGTTTGATGTGCATGAGAGTAGTTATCCTATTCCCATAGAGAAAGAGGGTAGTTCTCACATTCTTATGACACCCCCTCCGAGTGGTTTAGTCACTTCTTTTCATTGGAGTTGACTGGCAAGACATCATCTTCAGCCTTATGTGCCTTTCCATATTACCGTACATGCTTACCATATGGCCGTACCTAGCATAGTGTTAGAATATTGTCCTCAACTGCTTGGAAAGTTTTAGGTTCTGCACAACTTGTCCCCATCACCCAAAATCTGTTAGCTTTTAATAGAGGAACTAGTCAACTGTTAGGGATCCTTCCTAAGTTCTCTATTACATTGGTAGCAAATACTATCTATGTAGATGTTATTGTTGTAGAAAAGACTATCTATATAGATGTTATGGTTGGATTTTAATATACTCCTTTGCTGTGACTATGTTTATGTCATGGAAGCTCTTGTTTCTTCCCTCATTCGAGTAATGTGTATTCCGCATGAAGGAAGCATTGTGATCATTGATCAACTTACATTCATTGGTCCTGAATAAACTCCCACTCAACCATCATCCCTAAATGGCTCTTATATACAAGCCGTATCATCCCCACCATAAGTTAATTACGTGGCCCCTTGTTCCATGCCCACATCTACTGATGATCTAGTAAGTGATGTAGTACACGATGTACTGGGGGCATTGGAGCCCAATTTTTCATTTGAATCCCTAGACATGTATCCCTTCTAGAGTGTTGTTCTCCCATCTTATGAGAACCTTTTGGAATCCATGGCCTATTTTGGGTTGTGATAAAGGACATGGAGTAGAGTTCCTTGTCTTGTGTAAAGCTTGTTAAAAAATCAAATAAGGGCCATGAGGATAGTCCTTTTACTATGTCAACCTTGTTAAAAAATGAAATAGGCATCTAAAAGCATGGTTCCCTTACTTGTGCCAAGCTCGGTAAAAATTGAATTAAGGTGTCATGAGCATGGTTCTTTTCCTATGTCAAGATCGTTAAAAAATGAAACAAATATCCTTCCAATTAGAGTGTTTGATTAGATCTACTAAAATCCCAGTCAAGTCTTTCACTTGATCTCATAAGTAAACCTTCATTCCATCCACCTATTAGTACCCAATAGTCTACTTAGGTGAATTCCATGAATCTTGGGGGGCATGTACCTTGAATTGAGTCATTATGTCGGTGGCATGCAAGCTTATCTCAAGCATAGTTTATCTTTGTTTCAAGATTTTGTAAAAATGAAACCAAATCCAAGCATAGTTTGTTTCCATTTCAACCTTGAGTAAAAATGAAACCAAATCCAAGAAATGAAACAAATATCCTTCCAATTCGAGTCTTTGATTAGATCTACTAAAATCCTAGTCAAGTCTTTCACTTGATCTCATAAGTAAACCTTCATTCCATCCACCTGTTAGTAACCAATAGTCTACTTAGGTGAATGACATGAATCTTGGGGGGCATGTACCTTGAATTGAGTCATTATGTCGGGGGCATGCAAGATTATCTCAAAAATAGTTTATCTTTGTTTCAAGATTTTGTAAAAATGAAACCAAATCCAAGCATAGTTTGTTTCCATTTCAACCTTGAGTAAAAATGAAACCAAATCCAAGCATAGTTTTTTCTCATGTTTCAAGCTTGTTAAAAAGAAACCATATTCAAGTATATCCAAGCATAGTTTATCGTGTTCTGAGCTTGTGTAAAAATGAAACCATTCCCAGTTTACATCTCGTGATTGCTATTTTTGTTAGTTTATTTTTGTTGGATGAGCCTTGGTTTTTTCATTCCAACATCACCATCTCTTTGGCCGATCATATGTTTTCACTTGGTTGTTTTACCTGTGCCTAAGGAACATTTGTGATGAGTGGTCTTATTAGCCAGCCTCTTGACCATTAAATGTTTTGAGCAGTTCCATCATCACCGGAACCAATTGCTATCCTTTTATACCACTTGTTCCTCGAGGTGGAGTCCCCTTTCAACTGTTTTTTGACTCTCGAAAATGAAAAGATTGTCAAGTACATGTAATTTAAAACTCTTAAAAGTAAATGAAATGAATCCTACTTCGTATAATTTTAACCCTTTTCCAATATGAGATAAACTATCTATGAAAAAGGAACACTTTGGTCAATATGATCAAGAGGTTCTCTCGAATATTGTTTTCTACCTTTTTGGATTCAAGAGAGAAATTACAAAAATGGACATGATGGAGTTTTATTTTTCATCTCTTTTTCAAACTCTTTGAATATGGAAAGACATCGAGTTACTCTTCTGCGAGACTCATAAAAATTAAACGACGAAAGACTTGTTACCATGACAAGCCCAATTTTCTCCTTCCTAGGACTCGTAAAACTTACTAGGATGGATTCATCCAAAGGATAAACTTATATGAAAAACATATGGTATCCTCTTCAAGCTTGTGTAAAAATAAATAAGTACTCACTAGAAATAGTGGGCAAAAAAATGAAAGTGAAACATCTCTTGTATACGGAACATGTCGCTCTTGAACATGACACTCATATGTTTCTCGTGTCAAGTTTGGGACATCCTCACTTAGTAACTTGTATTTCTGGGTTTGGGTAGTCCATTTTTCCTCTCATTTGATTATTCCTCTTCATCATTATGACCCTTGGTCCTATGTTGAGTCAAATGTTGCCACACTCCGGAGTCGTGTCATCGATAGGTTCAAGAGAAGTCTTATTTGTAGTTTATTACCTATACATTATCTGACTCTTTGCTACAGTCTCAGATCATACTCATTTCATTGCACTCTATTCCTTGTTTCATGTTTATGATAGGGGATTGATTATGATGCTCCTTTGACAGGTCACTTCCTTTCGACTTCAGCTCGTTATCCAAGAAGATGACTTAGAGACTCCCTTTCAGTACCTTAGAGCTTGCATGCCTTAATGGAAAGTTCTTCACATCTGATGATAGGTTTTCATCATTGGGCTACGATTGGATGATTCCATGAGTGTTTGACTTCAGTTGTCGTACCTTGAGGGTCATTGCCATTATGAGTCGTTCCTCTCATGCCTGTTAATGATCCACAAAAATGGTAGGTAATTCGCTGGTTTTCTAGCATGTTTGACTTCAACACATTCATTTGCATGTTAGAATTCATACTTTGATCATGTTGGGATGGAGCGCAAGACCTCGAGTCTTGTCTGATATGACTGAGGCTACGTAGAGTTATGTATTATTCATGATTCTACACATGTTTATGCTATATAGATGGTTGTGACCATACCGTCAAACTTTATATTTATGATGATGGTCCTTATATATCGAAAGGTTGTGTCCATGCCTTGGATCTAGATTATAGATGATCCTTTCGTATTGGATGGTTGTGCTCTATCCGGATGTCTGCGTCCATACCATGGATTCATGTTTGAAATTAGATATGTATATGTATATGCATCCTTTATTTGTAGGTCTGTTAATAGTGTTTATACTTGTCCTTGCAAAAGCTCGTAAAGCATCTCAGCCATCTCTCGTTGTTCTGCCTTCATGCTTTAGGGCACATTTATTACACAATATTTGGTCACACCTCTTGCACTTCCTTGTGACATACCCCAAAGTTCCCAAAACATGACCATAATGTAGTGTAATCATTCATATACTCAGTTGAAATCCTTCCTAAGGCATTGATTGGAAAATGCCTTGAGCTTCCCCTAAAGGAAATAGCTCTTAAACCCTAAATTGAGAATCAATACTCTTATGAGGCTAAAAACTGTGATGATCACCTGTTGCACTATACCATACCAACGATGGCATTTCTCTATTTGCTCATATACCCGTGATGATCCCAAAAAGGCAATTACCCAAAGAGGATGAGAAGCTTCATGATCTAGAAGCTTCCAGAGCGGCGAGATGGAGGTTTTTTTTTTTTTTTTGTAAAGTTAAGAAGATTATATTAATTTTGATGGATAAAAATACACAGAATCCTGGGAGTCAATGTGACCTCCCGTAGATATTCCTTCCAATGGATAGATTCGCTGAAGATTTTCGTTTCCAGAGACTGGTGTGACCCTGATTTACAATTCTTGACAGTTGAACTGTTGTGGCTGGATTTAATATTCCGTGACTTTTCATGACTTCTTAATATTCGAAGGTGAATCATTTCTCTGCAAAGGTAGGCGCTCAGGGTAATGCTGAACAGGTGATTCCATTTCTGAAAGTTGAAGTTGATCATATCCTAAGATGCCATTTAGATCTTCATCAGAATCCTCCAGATTATCATTTTCTTTTTCTGTACATGTGGCTGAGCGGACCGAAATCAGCTCACCCTTTGAAATTGTATGTACAGTGCAAAACGTTGGGGCATTTTCGGCAACAATTGCTGGTACCTGAGGGCCCTTGGTTCTCCTGCTTATAATCGATCGGGCCTTGATTGAGTGTACCATGGTTTCCTATGACGAGGACTCCTTATGGCCTAGGCTTGTGCTTGTGCTTCCAGATCCGATTGATGGATATTGTGGCATTTGGCTCTTAGTTTTCCTGCCTCCTGATCCTACCAAAGGCTGTGGTACTCTGCCAGATTGGAGTCGATCCCTTGATTTGCCAGTGCATCAGCTAGTTTGTTTACTTTCCTTCGAACGGCTTGGAAGGTGATCCCTTTCATGTTGCACAGTTGGCCTTGGAGATCTTTTAGTATTGCTGACAGTCTCTAGCTTGGGGTTACTTTGTGCACCTGTGCGCCCATCTGGAGTTTCCTGATCAGCCTTATTATTATCTCTGAATCGCCCTCCACTATCAGGGGTAGGAGTTTGTATCGACCAACCAGAGTGAGGCCTTGGAGGAGAGCAATTAATTCTCCTGCATTGTTGGTGTTCACTCCGAGATTGCCACGATAGATGAGGTGGATTGATCATGTGTGATCCCTCACTACTCTCCCATATCCTGCCATGCCCGGGTTTTGTCTTGAGGCCCTGTCGAAGTTGAGTTTGAATGTGTTAAGGGGGGGCAGGGTCCATTTGTCCTGTGTTGATCCTGTTGAGGTCTGGTATTTTCCAGCAGATTTGGTCCTTGTTTGAAGATGCAGGATCTGTATTATTCTTGCCTCGTTTGGAGATGCGTTTCCCTTTGTCTGCTGTATGCCCATGGCGTTGTCTGTTTCTTTGATTAGGATTTGAACTTTCCTTATCAATATATGAACTCCTGTGGCTATGGTTTTGAATATTGTTGCGTTTCGCTCTTTCCATAGGATCCAAACTATTGCACTCGGGACTAGATTCCAGGCATTGTTGACCAAGGGATTGGAGGAAATGGAAGATCTCCACTGGCTCAATGAATTTTGGATGGAGTTTCTGTCTCTATTAGATTGTCTGAAGACTATGGCCATGTCATCCCACAGAGAGCAAGCCGTGGGACAGGTATTGAGCAGGTGATTAAGCATTTCTGAACCATTCTTGTAGAGCATACATCGAGAAGGGCCTATAAAACCTCGTTTCTGAAGGTTTTCCCACGTGAGAGCTCTATTATGCAGCACTAGCCAAGAGAAAAGTGTGATTTTTGTCCAAGTTCCTCTGCTCCACAGGGTTTTCCATTTGTGGTTTGATTGCTAATCCGGGGAGGCCGCCAAGAGCTTATAAGCTTCTTTGAGATTGAACGTGCCTTTGGGGTTGCTTCCCCATCTTATGATGTCCTCTTTGTTGGATCTGAGGATTCTTCTTTTGTCCAAGTCTTGTAGAAAATGGTCTACATTCCTTGGGCCTGCTAGGGTGTGCCATTGTTCTCTGGAATCTAGTTTTTCCATATGGTTGCTTCGCTTGCCGGTTTCTAGTAGTCTGCTACCGTAATCTTGCCTTCCTCCTACATGGCCCTTTATGAGAGTGTTCCAGTTTGGGTGTTCCAAGGTTGGAAGTTGTTACCAGTCATCTTCCCAGAATAGGGTTGTGTTGCCTTGGTGTACTTCCTAGAAGCTGTGCTGCTGAACAATGTGTCTATTTTCCAAGGCTTTGTTCCAGATTGGGGATCCTTGAGTGGTGCCTGTAAGCCAGATGAGGTCTTTGTCCCTGATTTGGGTTGTATACTTTGCTTTCCATAGGGCGCCCCAGAGGGAGTCAATATTTTCAACCCATCTCCACCAGATTTTTGTTGCTACCGCCCTGCTTAATATCTCAGGGTCTCAGAGGCCCAAACCTCCCTCCATTTTTGGTTTGCAGATGTATGCCATTTGAGGAGGGCCCATTTGGATTTCTTGGAGGGTCCATTCCAGAGAAAGGAGCGCTGAATGTTGCGGATGGTCTTGTAAGCCACCTTAGGGGCTGCAAGTGCTGAGAACATGTAGGCTGGCATGGTTTGAAGGATGGACTTTATCAGTATTAGTCTGTTGGCCATGTTTAGTGCCCGGTGGGTCCAGTTGCTTAGCCTGGCTCTCATTTTGTTGAGAAGGGCTTCCCAGTTGCTTGATCTGTAGGCATGTTCCGAAAGCGGTATACTAAGGTATTTGGTTGGAAGGGAGTTCTTTTGAATATTCAGAATTCTGCTGAGATTTCTCTGCACAGGAATGGATGTGTTGAAGAAAAAAAGTTTGTATTTGGCTAGATTGATTTCCATACCTGAGGCTTCCGAGAAGGTTTTTAACACCTTGCTGATTGTGCGAGCTCCCTGAACTGTGGGGGCGCCCATGAGCATGGTATCGTCCACGAATTACTGATGCGTTATAGTGGGTCCTTGGCTTACCGGTTTGATGCCTTTAAGTTGGTTCTGCTGCTTTGCCTTGGTTAAGGATCTTCCTAGCCCTTCTGCCATTATGATGAAGAGAAAAGGAGACAGGGGGTCTCCTTGTCTGATACCTCTGGATGGACTGAATGGTTGTAGGGGTCCTCCATTTAGCAGAATAGAGAAGAAGGCACCTGAAACCATTTCCATAATCCAGTTAGTCCATATCTTATTGAATCCAAAAGCTTGGAGGATTGCTTTCATGTATTTCCAGCTTATTCTGTCAAAGGCTTTGGATAGATCCAGCTGGATTAACATGCCTGGAGATCTATTTGTTTTGAGAGAGTGCAATACTTCCTAGGTGAGGATTATATTGTCAGTGATCTGTCTACCTTCGACGTAGCCAGTTTGCTCTTGGAAGATGACTAAGGGGAGGATGGATTTAAGTCTATGAGTCATTAATTTGGAAAGGATCTTATAGAGGACATTGCAAAAGGGCTATAGGGCGGAACTTGTCAGGGGAGTCAGCCTGGTTCGATTTGGGAATTAAGGTAAGGAAAGTGGCATTGATGGCAGGAAGGACTTTCTTGGTTCTATGAAAGTTTCTTACAAGAATAAGAAGGTCAGCTTTAATAATGGGCTAGCACACCTTGAAGAATTCAATTGTAAATCCACCAGGTCCGGGGGCTTTGTTCGTGGCCATGGAGAAGACGGTTTCTTTAGTTTCCTGTTCAGTGAACTCTCTTAGAAGCAGGGTGTTTTGATCCTTTGTAACTAAGCTGGGTATGGCCCCCAAAATTTCCTTTATGGCTTGGGATCAATCTTGAAGGGGTTCGCTAAGAAGAGAGGTGAAGTAGGAGTTGAGCTTAGATCCGTTGTTATCCCTTGAGAAGACTTGCTCGCCATCTGCAGTCTTGAGGGAGAGGATGCGATTAAAATCTTTATTCTGGATGGTGGACTTATGAAAGAAGCTAGTGTTGCGCTCGCCATGCTTTAACTATTGCACTCTCAATTTCTGTCTCCACAGTAGCTCTTCCTGTTTTAGTCTTTCTTCCCATTGCCTTTGCAGAATCGATTCTTGAGTGTTTCGCTCCTCATTGGGCCCTTCTGTGATCAAAGTTTGCTGGAGGTCCGTCATTTTTACCTCAAGTTATTTTTTTGGCTTGGATTATGTCACCAAAGGTATCTTTGTTCCAATGTTTGAGGTTGGTCTTTATGGTTTTGAGCTTCTGCAGGATTATGTACATGATGTTGTCGCTCCTTATGGTGGTTTGAGTCCACCAGTTTTGTATATTCTACATGAATGATGGGTGCTCTGTCCAAAAGGCCTCAAATCAGAAAAGTATGTTTTGGGGTTTATCCAAATTGGTGAAGTGGATCTGCACTGGCCAGTGATCAGATCCTCCTATGGGCATAATGTTGGCCTCCACGTCCATGTTTTGCAACAGAATGGATTTCGACATGAGGAATCTATCAAGCCTTGAAGCTATCTGTCGGTTTCCTCCTTGCTTATTGTTCCAAGTATGTAGACCATTGACGGTGGGGATGTCAATGAGTTTGGAAGCAGCAATAAAAGTGTTGAATGCTTCCGAGTCCTTATCCAATCTTCGTAGTCCTCCTTTTTTCTCTGCTAGATTTGTAATCATATTATAGTCTCCTCCTAAAATCCAGTGATCTGCCCCATGGTGTTGTCTGACTTCATCCAGGTCTAGCAGCATCTATAGCTTTTCCTGAAGTCGTTGGGGTCCGTATACATTGGTGACCCAGATCGAATGCCCTGAATCTGGCATGTTAAAGATCACCGATAGAGAGTGCTTGGTGGACAGAGCATTTTGTACTATGAATTTGCTTTTGTTCCAGAATGTGATCAACCCTCCTGCTTGCCCGATTGCATCTATGCTGATGCATTGATGACTGTTGGAAACAAGTTTTTTGAGAGTTTTCATGCTCTTCGAAGAGCATTTGGATTCTTGCAGTAGGACTATGTCTAGGGGCTGCGAGAATAGGCGGTTTTTCAGGATCCTTCTTTTGGAGGTACCGTTGAGCCCCCTGATGTTCCAGGTTGTGATTTTCATTGATCAGTCTTTAGAGCAGAAAGGACCAATGCCTTGATTTCCCCTCATTGATTAGGCATCCGCCCAGCTCTTGTATCTGTTGTCTTGTGGATTTGCACCCTCTTTTTCTGCCTGGTCCCTGTGGTTTATATTGATCTAGATCCATGTTGGCTTGTATTCCTATTTGACTGATATTTCCCCATTGCCTTTTGGTTGCATTCTGGTTGATGTATTCCAGCTGCAAGTAGGCCATTTCTATCTTCTCCAGATGGTCTTGAGGAATGGCATCAACTCCCAGTTTGGACCATTGCTCGTTGACCTTCTGAAGATCTAGATCGCCAAGGATCTCTTCCAGAGGATTGCTTGAGGGGGTTGTGGAGGGCTGATCTAAATGCATTTCTGTGCACTGCTGGGTTTTCTTTGAGGTTTCGCTGGTGATGATCTTGAGGGAAGAGGAGTCCTGATGGAGTTGCGGTGCCTGGGCATGGGTTGGATTAGAGATTGAGCCTAGGGGTTTGGTGGTAGGCGTGGGTTGGCTTGGATCTGTTAGATCATGATCAGTGGGGACCTAAAGAGTTGTTGGGTGCTTTTATGAGTCAAGATTGCTAAGAATTTCAAAGCTATTTTATTGGGTGGGGGTCTTATTGGTGGGGGAAGTATTGGTGGGTTGTTTTGGAGCCTTTTTTCTTCTCTTCCCTTTATTCTTTCTTGAAGCGGGGATGAAGCCAGGTGCTGGAGTTTCCCCTTTTTCCTGTTCTGTTTTGGGCTGTGATTGATTGACAAGGCATCCGTGGCTAAGATGTCCATGCTGGTGGCAGGTTCGACACCTGAATGGGATATTTTCATAATCGATGGTTTGCTTCTAGTGCACTCCTCTGTGGATCAGCTCCATATGGCCTGGGAGGGGTCCTGAAATATCCAAGTAAACACAAATTCTAGCATAAGCTATGTACTTACCTTGTTTTGTTAGATTTGAGGCTTTGATGAAGAATCCCAACTTGTTTCCTATGGCCTCCAAGATTCGCTTGTTCCAGTAATCTACGGGAATAGAGTGAAGGCGAATCCATACTGGAACCTTTTTCAATTCCTCCTGTTTTGGAGCGAAGTTTAGCCTCCAGTACATGATGTATATTCTGGCAGAGTTGTAGAAATATGGTCCTCCTTCAAAGATACGATCTCAGTCTTCCCTGTGGGTGAAGATGACGATGAAAAAGCTTCTTGATCCCAGGTGGAGCTCGAAATCCCCTTTGGGTTTCCATTTCTGGTTTATCCACTAGCATAAAGCCTTTTTGTTCAGTCAAACCCCCGTGAATCTGCAGATCAGGGCATGTTTGCTCATGTGGTCTCTATATTCTTCTATCCATGGATCTTCAATGATTAGGCTTGGTATTTCCTTTGAGATGGGCTTGCATGGGGACGATTCTTGCTCACTATGTCGCTTGGGATTGTGCCCCGTTGATGTTGTTCCTTTTGGCTCCGATGCGTGGCTGGTTCCTTCAGATCTGGAGCTGGTAGGGAGGTTGGGGGTTTCCATAGGGATGCTACCAAAGATGAAAGGCGCAGAAGGAGGGGGGGGGCGAAACCCCCCCAGAGTTGTGCATGGAGCGGTTTAGGTGAGAGCTCCAGTGTAGATCTGATTTGTGATGGTCGATATTGTAGTCTATCTTGCCTATCCATGCTCAAGGTTCTGCAGGGTTTCTAGTACTGTCGTCGCTCTTCAAAGGCACTAGAACCTACTCTCCTGCATTCTGCAATGACTTCATGTTCACAGCGAGATGGAGGTTGCTTGACATAGATGAGGTCAAATTCTCCCAACTTGGCCTCTTTCTCTTATCCCTATGAGCTACCTCCTTTAGAATTTGGAGAGATCCTAACTCCCTTTCCTAGCCTATGTATTAATCCTGTGCCATTCAAAAATGGTTAGCCAGGTTGGAGACTGGGTTGGTCTATGTCTATTTCCACCCTTATGCTAAGATTGTGCCTATATGCTACTCATTTGGCTTGGACAAGGATTTCTCTAGAGCTTAGCTTGGACTTGGATATTGATTTCAAGGAGATCTTATCAACATCAAGGCTTGGTTGTATTCTTCCCTTTATTTTCTATTAATATACAACTGCTGGTTCATTTTCCCTCAATGTGTATGCTCATGTATCATTTATCTTAATATTCCTTGATTAGTTAAGTAGGTTTCTTTTGAATATTCTATTTTTATTTGAATGCCTTATTGTGTCTTGATCCCTTGTGCAGGTGCATAAACGTTGAGAGAAATAGGAAAAAGCTCATGACGCAAGTGATTCAAGCTCTTCAGTAAAGGATATCGAGATAGCATCAGAACGAGTTAGGTCATCTTCTTCATCTCTTGTTTCATTGCAACTTAGGAAAGTGTCTAGTAGATTTTCACTTCGGATGCTAGACCCATTCATTGGGCTAGAGGGATCGTCTCTGTCCACAAAGATGATTTACCTAGACAACAATTGGTTACCACGATTCTCTAGAATTAGTCAAATTATGTGACCCATTCCATACTTCGTTATTTGTTGGTGTTATTGTATATTTTCTCTATGGTAAGCTGGAGAGTCTATATGAGGATTGAGGGAATTCAATCTAGGAACTCTTGTCCTAATCCCTCAGTCGAATACAAGTATATGTGCCATTGTGATTCTAAATTTATAACTTTATGAACCATAATTACTGAAGCTTAGACCTCTGGTTACCTGGTTTTGTGGTTAGATTCCTAGTTGATGTAACAGAATTATGGATGTTTTATCTTTCTAATATTTGTGTCAACCGTATTATTTAAGGCATGTGTTTGCTCAATAATTGATTTCTCGATGTAATTTATTTCACATAAATTGGGTTCCTGATTTTTATTACTCTAACGAAGTTTTATCAAATGTGAAATGTACATATACTTGTATTAATTTGTCTCCCATTGCATTTCAGTTGTTGAATTAATGTGTGATTTGTCTCGCTACCAGTTGCACACATATTTTCCCAGTTTGTAATCTTTGGTTTTTTAATTATATTATTCTTTAGTAATTTTCGGTACTGAGATAAATGAAACATTTTTCTCCCTACTTCTATTCTTAAAGATTTTAGTTTAGAAATTTTTTTACTGGAAAAAGTATTTCCTTCACTTATTTGGTGTGAGTATTACAGTTTCTCTAGTGTCTCACTTTGTTTTTCTAAAAGAAAACAACTCTATTAGGAATATGCCTATAACTTCCTCATATGCCTAGTTCCATTGCCCTTAACATACTCACGAATTTCCATTGTTGCAAGATTCAAACCCTACAAGTAATATTTCTCCTCCTCACACAACATGAAATTTCTCATTGTAGCTAATAACGCCTTATCTTTACCATTCAGGATCATGTTATTAACGTAAAAAGAGAATTCACACCTTATTAGTCATTGTATCAACTCTTAGACCTACTAAAATTTCACTCACCATATGCATGTTCTCATAATCTTAAAAACCAACTATAACCATCTAATTCTATTATTTATGAGTAAATTCACATCCATTTTGAAATCAATCTAGAATTTCATATCACACTGAGTATGCAGTCTTCGAACAATCAACTTCATAATTATCGAATCCCTTCCTCATAACTGCAGAACCAATTACTAAATAATCTACATGCATATCATTAACATTCCAAAATGATAATTAAAGATTCTACTCACATATATCAATATAAGATATAACATCAAAATTTACGTATATTTACTCACATACTAGAAAATAAGAGGACATAATAGGTAATCTATAATGAATAGGAAATAGAATGACATAATAATTAGTCTAATTGGTATCATTGTTAGGGATTCACTTGAGAATTTTCACCTGTTTCTCCACCCAACCTTGAATTGAGTGCCTCCATTTGACCCCAAGGTGCGATGTACTTGCCAAGGTATCAACTGCCTCTATTGATCCCTCCAATAAGTATTTTATACCTTTCTTCAATGACTGATTTTTTTTCCTTTAGCGATGTCCCTCTTTTGTGGTCCTGAATGTCCAATTTCCTAAGGTTTTCCTTAAAAGCCGACTTTTCCTTAGAACAATATTATACACATACTTATGGGGAACGAGATATCATCCTCAGAATGCAACACTCACAAAAAAAGATAGCTCCTATGTTTATAGACGTCGAAGCACATCTCTAGTTAGACCTATAGATGTTTGTGCTAATGTTTCAAATGCTCCTTAAGAATGGTTCAATAAATTTTAAAGCTTACCTTGAATTAATTTTATCCAAAAAATGAAATATATAATTATTGATCCAAACTTAAACAGGAATGCAAAAAATTAGAGATATAACCCCAAATATGAAGATGCAATAGAAAAAATACTTCATTTCATTAATATCAAATACTGAAATACGCTTACAAACATAATGGAAATAAGACTATCTTGGGAAATGGTAGTTTATCTCTGAGAAGAAATGTGACGGCTACATGCCTCTAAACTGCGTTACAATGAGCCTCAAAAGCCTATTTATTATTGATCAACAACGGAAAACCATAAGCATCCAAAAACCTAACCCTAGGAGTTGAAGCACCAAAACTATGGGCTTCATTTGGATAAATTGGTAAATCAACTTCCGAGGATCGTAACATTGGCATATGATCTCTGTTTGACACAAAAAATACCTTGTTAGAGATATTGACCAACATTGGCCCTGTTTTGCCCCAAAAATCCTATTTAGTGCCTCAAAATGGCTCCGGAAGTTGATGACCCGAAAAACTACCAAAAATAGTTGTGCTACAATTAAGGAAACTGAAAAACTGAAAGAGATAGTGGTAGGGGTACAAGTGGAATAGGTGGGTGGCCACCGAAATCCACCTAGAACAATCCTCGCCCCTTAGGAAGTAGTGGTCCCCATTACGTTGAGTGCTTCCATGAGATGGGGAAACTTCTACTGAACTTGGTCCCTAGTGAGCAACCTTCCTTGGTGTAGGAGTTGGCCAACTTTGACAACCTGATATAGTTGGATCTTCTACTAGTGAGTTTTCTTAACATGTGTGTCCATAAT
Organism: Pinus taeda; assembly: GCA_000404065.3. NCBI lineage: Eukaryota > Viridiplantae > Streptophyta > Pinopsida > Pinales > Pinaceae > Pinus > Pinus taeda. The sequence continues at coordinate 47,436 of APFE030870956.1, read as the reverse complement.
CTGATCAGTTGTGGCCTGTTCCTAAAAATATGTGTTTAAATCTACTGGTGTGAGTTGTTATGCAATGTCTGATATGTCCAATAATGATGGGAAGTATGGTTGAAGGCAGTCCACATTGAACAGTGGGTGTAGTCCAATGAAATGGGGAATTTTGAGCTCAAAAGGATTGTCTCCTACCGCCTTGGTAATGTTGTAAGGACCATATCGGAGTGCTCTAAGTTTTTGATGGGCTCCGGTAAGGCATTCATTTTGCAAATGTGACCAAACTTTGTCACCCACCTGAAACTTGTGTAGCACCCGATGTTGATCATGTCACTATTTGTACCTGGAATTTGACTTCTCCAAGATGTCATGAACCTGTTGGCGGATTCGTTGGGTGCATTCAATAAATTTGGTCACTTTATTAGCCTCAGACAATACATTTGTGGATTATGTATGTGTAGTTGTATGAGGCATGGAAACATCAATCAGACACAATGGTTGAAATCCTAGACCCACTTGAAAGGGATTGTGACCAGTCAAGCTATGGAGAGCTTTGCTATAATTGTGATGGAGATATGGGAGACTCTCATCCCACGTTCGAGGATGCTTGGAGTTATACATGTGGAGTCTATGCACTACCATCCTATTGATGACCTTCGTCTGACCATCAATCTGCGGATGGAAGGAAATTGACTTTGTGAGCTTGGTGTCCAATAGTGTCGAGAGGCTTGACCAAAATGTCCTCAGGAACCTACTATCCTGATCTGATATAATGGTTCGCGGGATCCCAAAATGTACCCATACTCATTCAAAGGAGAGTTTGTTAGTTTCCTCTGTTGTGATAATCTTCTTGCAGGTCGCCAATATATCCATCTTAGAAAATCCATCCATAACCACAAATATAGAGTCATTACCATGCTTAGTAGAAGGGAGGCCAAACATATAGTCTATGGAGATGGATTCCAACAATTGGCTCAGAGTAGGAAAAGGAGTGTACATACCTTGCTTCTTGATGGTTGCACTGGGGATGGCATAGGTAGTGCATGCTATGATATATTTCCTAACATCTAATCGGGGTTTGGGCCAATAAAATACTTCTATAGTACAACCAAACTTTTCTCCACAACAAAGTGTCACGCGACTCGACTGTAGTGTGCTTCCCAAATCAGCTTGGCATGCTTGGTTGAAGGAACAAAAAGGTGGCCCAAGTAGCATAATAATGTGTCCTCAAGGTGGAAATTAGGCACATGCTTTCCATTTACTAGCATTTGGTATGTGGAGGAGAAATTTGGATTTTTTTGTATAGTTGCAACCATCCAGAAGTCTCATGGCCAAAAGAGTTGAGAACATGAGATAGTGCTGCAACTAGGGACCGAGTGAGGTTGTCTATGACATTATTATGTTTCCTTTTTTTATTTAATGTTCAAGTGGAATTTTTGTAGATATGTAGACCAATTCTGATGGCGATCATTTTGCAACTTCCCTTGTGTCTATATAAATTAAAGAGGTTGGTGATCAGTGTGGATGACTGTCTCCTTCTGCAAAATGTAATGCTTCCATTTCCAGTAAGCTTACATGATGGAATGCATCCCTTTTTCATAGGTGGGGTACTTCTGTATTGTATTTGAAAGTGTATCACTCTGTTAGGCCACTAGATGCCCATGTTGGGTGAGGAATGCACCAATAGCATTGTATGAGGCATCTATCTCAATTTCAAATGGCTACTGCAGGTCTAGTAATGTGAGTACTAGCATAGAGTAAAGTTGGTACTTCAACTTAACCAACGACTTCTGTTAGGACTCGAACCCAATTTTTTTTTCTTTTTCTTGACCCTTAGTAATCTAACTCAAAGGTTGAGTGATATAGGAGAATCGCAACATGAACCTCCGATAAAATTTTGCAAGGCGCAAAAAGTTGTGAATCTCTGTTAGGGTGGTCAAGGTTGGTCAATATCGAATGACTTTGATCTTATTCAAACACACATGCATGCCACACTCATCTATGATGTAACCCAAATATTGGACCTAACGCATGCCAAAGGTGCATTTCTCAAAGTTGACACACAATTTGTGTTGTTGAAGGGTCTAAAGGACCTGCTGAATGTGTTTCAAGTGTTCTTTCCAAGTTTTGTTGAAGATAAGGATGTTGTCAAAATAAACAACCATGAATGAATTAGTGAAAAGCCACAAGGTGTCATCCCTTAGCCTCATAAAAGTAGCAGGGGAATTTTTCAACTCGAAGGGCATAACCAACCATTCAGAAAGGCCTTCATTGGATTTGAATGTGGCCTTCCATAAATTCGCGGGCTTTCTTGGAACTTGGTGATAGCTAGACTTTAGATCTGTCTTGCTGAAATACTTGGCCCCCTTTAGTCGGTCCAAAAGGTCATCAATCCATGGAATTGGATACCTGTTCTTAACAGTGATCTTGTTTAGCTCCCGATAATCAATGGAGAGTCTCCAGGTCCCATCCTTATTTTGTACAAGTACAATTTGGCTCCCACAAGGCGAGGAACTTGGTCGGATGTGCCATTTTTGCAACAACTCCTAGATTTTCCGCTTGATCTCTTCATTTTCAAAAATGGAGCATCAATATAGCGGCCTATTTAGTAGAGGTGCTTCGAGAGTCGAATCAATCAAATGTTTGAGGAGAAGATGTTCTTATATTCTTCCATGACTGTATCCACCTACTTCTACTGTGTGGAGGAACCCTTCCTGAGACCAATGGATGTGGCTATGATCTTCCCCTTACTTTGAGAGTGAATAAGAAAGAAAACAAATTTCCTAGTTTGGGAGATGATCTTAATGCATTTCTTAGAAGAGATCAAAGAGATGATGGTAGGAGGGCTAACTTTGGTATCTTGTATAAATTACTACCCAAAGAAATAATAATAGAGTGGGGTTTAAACTCATATATATCATTCTGCTTACACAAGTATGGTTTTCCTAATAATACATCACAAATATCAAGAGGATTAAAATCACACCGTACCTCATCCATGAAGGGCTTCATGCTATAGGGAAGGCAACAGTACTGGCTGACACAGAGAACTTGACTTTGGTGAAGCCACCTAATGGTGTACGGTTGCAAATGTGATGTAGTCAGTAGGCCCAACCACTTCATGAACTTTACTGAAATGAGGTTCTTTTGCCTTCTGCCATCGACAATGAACTACAGCGGAGAACCCTTCACCCACATCTGTGAGTCAAATAGGCATTCCCCCTCTATATATTCAGGCTCAATCTTCTAGATCTTGGTGGTGGCCAAATCGAAACTAGGCTTGGCATCAATTATCTGCTTCCCTTTATCATTACCCTTATTGGGTTCTGACTCAGAGTTGGAACATGCATCTAACTCAGAAGCCTTCATCTTGGCTACCAGTGGCTGCTTTGCCTAACACTCACTTTTGTTATGAGTGGAGCTCTTGTGGAACTCAGACCACTTTCCTATGCCCTTCACTATCTTCATAGTGTTATTCTTTGCTTGTGGCTTCGGTGGGTTATCCTAGGTTTCCTTGGCTTGGCTTTTCCCTTTTCTCTACAGTTTGGGGACGTCTTCACCTTGGTTCAGATTCACTCATCCAAAGTCTTACTTTTTCTGTTTAAACTTTTGCTCAATCTTGACTGCGTATCAGTATATTGTGCCAAGCAAGGAGATGTCTAGGAACTCCATCTCATCCCGGATGTACCTGTGTAGGTAGTCGCTATATTTGAGTACTAAATATTTCACAAAATACTTGATACCCAACTTCATGTGAAGGGTATGAAAAACATTAGTAAACTTCGGCATGTCTTAGTCACTTCTTTGTCGTAGCATGGTCCAATTTATGTATTTATTCTCATATCTCCCGACAGGGTAGTACTTCTACTTGATGGCATCTCGGAATGAACTCCAAGTGGGTGTGGCCAAAAATAGTGAGGGTGTATTTTCTTCCTTCTTCCCATAGTAAGTTTCCCACCAGACCTTGATGTGGATGTCGACTTTAACAAGTGCAAAAGAAATTATTTTCTCAGCTAGAAAAATCATGAATAGAAAAATATCCTTCTAGAAGATTTAACAATTTATCTATGGTCTCTGCATCTATCTAACAATCAAATATGGGGATTTCCAAGTTAACTTATACCTTAAAGGGTTTGGCACTTCCAGAGTAGTTGCTAGAAGGAGATGCATAACCCTTGGGTAGTCGCTAAAATATCTAGGAAAAGTTGTCCATCATTGCATTCTTATATCGCTCAAGGGCTTCTTCAAGCAAGATTTTGAAAGGATATGTTGCCCCCTCGTCTTTATTCTCTACCACAATGGGAGGCCATTGGGATTTGCGATGTTGTTCTCGCAAAGGTTCAACTACTTCGAGCCCTAACTCCTTATATCCTGACCTCATTTGGAATATGAATAAAAAACAAAGAAAGAGTAGACCGGTTTAGTACCACTGATTCTAACTTAAATGGCAATGAAATATATTACAAATATAAATGTAAATACAAATATGCAACAAAATTAATACTTCATTTCATTAATATCAAATACTAAAATATGCTTACAAATGGAATGGAAATAAGACTATCTTGGGCAATGGTAGTTTATCTCTGAGAAGAGATGTGGTGGATACATGCCTATGAAATGTGTTATAATGAGGTTTTACGACCTATTTATTATTAAGAAACAATGGAAAACACTAAATGTCCAAAAACCTATCCCTAGGATATGAAGTGCCAAAATTATGAGCCTCGTTTGGGTAAATTGGTAAATCAATTTCTCGAGGTCGTAATCTTGGCATATGATCTTTGTTTGACGTGCACAATACCTCGTTAGAAATATGTATATGAGGACAATAAATTTCAATTGGTTGAAAGAATCCACAGACCCTCAGTGGCCTCGTTTTTCCCAAAAATGTCGGTTAGGGCCTCAAAATGACTCCGAAAGTTTAGGACCCGAAAAACTGCCAAAAAATAGTAAGTTGTGCTACAATTAAGGAAATTCAAAATCTAAAAGAGATAATGGTGGAGGTACAAGTGGAATATATGGGTGGCCATGTGGATCAATGAAATGGCATATAAGATGTAGCAAAAAATTTGTTAATAAATTCCCCTAATGCAATTGTTCCTAAATCCAATTTCACCCACAAAACACTAGATGCAATGCAAGATGCATGGTATTTTTATTTTCAATTTCACTTAATTTTCAGATGAAAACTTAGATATTTTCCTAATCATTCATAAAATAAACTATCTAGAACAATGATTGAAACACCAATTCCTTCAAGGAATCAACGTTCAAGAAATCATTTTTCTAATGATGTAATTGAAAAGAAAAAAGAAAAAATCTAAACAAATTCTTATCGAAGGCACTCAAAACGAAAAGGAAACAAGATGAAGGCTTCCAATAGACCAAGACACACTCAAGGACACAAGGAGGATCAAATGGAAAAAAGTTAATCAGAGAGAAAATCATTTTTTTTTTTGCATGAAACATGGATCAACGCAGTGCAAATAGGTTACCAGTGCTCTACAACACATGTGAAAAGAAGGTCAGGGAGAGTTGCAATGCTCTATCTGCAGACTAGGGGGAGTTTTTATCAAAGTAAAGCTAAGTTCTAACACAAAAATTAAATGAATCTCAATGGAAGGTGTTCCTAGGGTTAATTCATGCTGAGTGAGGCAATAGAGGTTTATTTAAGAGGTGAAAAAAGGGATAAGCTCAAGGAAAACACTGAGGGAAAGAACCAATACCCAATGGATTCACCAATTTGTTATATAAAATTTACAAATGCCAACATAAGTATCTTCCCTAGACCTAGTGGAATGGTTTAGAACAACAAAAAACAAAGAATATAAAGTTCCTCTTAGAGAAACTGAAGAATTGAAAGAGCCTTACCTGGAATCCGTCGCAAGTTATTATCTCCTCTCGAGTTGGAAGATCCAATTGTAGCTATGATTTCTATAATTAGAACATGCACATACAACCATAACAAGCCAAATATATATGACATCTATGTAGCATTATCAAATTACTCTATTCAATGGATTAGCCAAGCATTCAAATTCATGAATGTAAACATGACATAACACATATAGGAAAACGATATACTATTTGTATTAATATGAATAGGAGGTATTTTACAACGAATAATAGTCGTCAATCTTATAGAGATCTGCCCAAGTTGACTTGTCCTTCCTTGTTATTAAACACACCTCAATGTCACCATAATGCATGAAGATGATGACTCCCTTAGATTCAAGGCAACAACATAAGGGTATGATTAGCCTCCAAAACCTAACCCTAATGTTATAGATGGTTTTAAATTTTTAGGAGAGTGTCGTAATTTACTTATTCTTAACTATTTTCCAATCTAGGCTTGAGATCCACTTGAGATGGTAAGATGATTTTAAGGGATAAGAGCTCAAATATCCAAGTTAACATTAGATGGGATTCAAAGTTCTTATCCAAGGTAAATGGTTTAAACAACTCTTGGAAGCTTCTGGAAGAGGAAGCTTCAAGATTCTTTTTATCTTTCCTGAATTTCTAGAATCAGCACACCCCCAACAAAGGACATCCTTCTACCACTCAGTGTTGGTGTAGAATAGAGCAACATGCTGCTAAACGCAAGTTGCTAAAGGGCTAGGGTGCACTAGGCCTTAAAAGCACTGATTTGAGGCAGTCAAACCCATAAACTCAAGGGTTTGGTAATGTCATTCTTATGGCTTTATGTAGGGATGATTGATCTAGTTTGCATACCAATTTCCCTTCTAGTAAGGTGGGTATAAAGAAAGTGAATATTCATACCAACTCCTCAGAGGTAAGGTTTTTAACCCTCAATCATGCTATCCTTCTTCTTGTTAATATATTTTAGTGTGAGGATATGTTATTAATATTGTCTTAAAATAAAACCTACATGTATGTATGGAACCCTAAGCTCAGTTATGGTGGAGGAGGTTTTATTGTTCAATGTATCTATCTTCTTCGAATACTTAACATTGGTTTTAGGTTCTTAATACCTTTATTTTGTTATCAGGTTAAATTGTGGTTGCACGGCATCACCATTGGGCATGAAAAGGCATTATTTATACTCTTCACACTCTTTTCATTCCTTTGAAAGCCTGTAAATGGCGTTAGGGCTAGAAATTTACTTCAACAATTGTAAAGGCTATGGCAATCTTCCGTTTTTATTTATATACGCTGGAGATTCTGTATAATTTCCCTTTTGGTTGTCCATGCTTCTTGCATGGCTATTTTCAAAGGCACATTAAATGTATAAAATTATTATTTTTAATTTCAAAATCTGAAGCCCTACGACACTTAGGGTTTAATAAGGAACAAAGCTGTTATTCAATTTTTCTTACATATGTATGTTTTATCATGTAAAGATTTTGCAAGATATTTATGGAATTATTATAACTCTCAACCTCCAACATTCTCTTCAAGGGTTTAACTCTAAACCCTTAAAAATATTTATATGTTTCAGAACTATCATATAAAGTTAATATCTCCAATTATTGGACTAGTTTTACTATATTACATGCATTGGAATTATTTACATTTTTATAATTTGAAAGAAGGAATTTCTTACATTTTTCTCCTAGCTACAATATTTCTCATTTGTATCTAAATACTATTTCTGCAACTCTCTTTAATTATGTTCATGCTCTTTACATATACAATATTTTATTTTTCTTTCAAGAATGTAACACTCAGTATACTAAGATAATACAAGTAGATTTTATCGCCAGAAAAAACGCTTGTTGTCTTAACCTTGTTATCATCCACATTGAATTTGCACATATTCCAATGTTTTTGAAAATAATACACCATTACATAAGATTACATAAACTATATGTCATATTTTATATATCATATTGATGTTGATCTTATTATTAGTAGTTAACCTATTGCCCAACCGCTTACATGTCCTCCCGATATAATGTTTATCTAATACAAAAATGTTGAGATTATATTGCCTTTACTTTAACCATTATATTAACTTAAATAATCTCAACTTGAAAGGATTGGATGAACTTAAACAATGTCAACTTCTGAAATGATTATATGTATTTAAACCATAACTTTCAAAATGAATATAAAATTCAGAAACAGAAAATATAAAAGATATCTTATTTTTATTATAATTAAAAAAATTATATATTAAATTAAGTAATGAGAAAATGCATACTATTTATAGCTTGATAATAAATCTATTGGTCAAAACCAACAAAGATAGTTATTGGTTTTCCTAAATAGTTATTATATCCATCCATTCTGATACTAAATAGTTAGTGACTCCCAACCAACTAGTTACTGGCGCATTGGTGTATAGTGTCCATCATATTGTTATTTATTAATGGATATTCCTCAAATCCTACCCACCACACAAGGAGCCAATCCATGATTTCTGCACCATGCCATTAGGTTTTTTGTTGAACAAATTGTGAAACATTGCATGATATGACAACCTAATCAGTTCGTTTTTAATTTAGTTAAGGGAGGATCTCACTTATTAACTGATTTTTCCCTCTCTTTAATTCTAGTAAGATAGGAGCACTTATCTTTTATGACTTGATTTTTCCTTCATATTTATTTATGATTTCACTCCTTTTCTGTAGCCCTTCATCCAGTCTCTCTTATCTATAGCTACCTGTTGGGTTCATTCTGGTCGCTCTGTTTATGCTAAGTGTTTAGGCTGAATTAGTAAGAAGAATGTTATTCTAGTATGTGAGTCTCTGGCATGCATGTCTATTGTGGTATTCAGTTCATTCAAAATGTATCCATCTTGTGCTTGCCTTTGTGGGTTTTTCAAACAGTCTGTATCTTCCAAGTTCATATTCAATCACCTTGGACCGTAAACATTGGCTTATATCGCTTATTCTCCTAACAAATCGAATCAAACCAAATATTTCCTCCTCGAATCAAATTTTCGAACACCAGTAATATCAGAGAGTATTTCTTCTAGCTATAGTGCATTTGATTATTGAGTATTTTGTTGTTCTTCCATGGGAAATAGGTAGACCATGTTTGCTAAGAGTTCCTTATGATTCCCATGAAAACCTCATAGTTGTTTGCAAAAGCTCAGAGGCCACTGTGAAGCACCCCCATTTCTATGAAGACAAAAAAAGGTTTGGGACTTCTGAGTAGTGTATATGTTTAGTGGAACTTTGGGAATATCCTGCTTACACTGATGATGATTTGGAATTTTTGGTTTGTGTTTGAACCTGTTTGAGGCACCTGTGAAATGCTTCCTCCCATTCCCCATTTGCCTCATACTCACAATGGGATTGCACTCTTATGTCAATTGAAAGTTGGGTTTGATCGACGTCTGATCTCCACCTAGAGGAGGCACTCCACCATTTACTCATTAGGAAAGTGGAGCCGTGGCACAAACATGCTAGAGATTTGAATCGTCGGTGCTTTTTCCGTCTCACTTGATGGACTCCTTTAGGTTGCAGGTGGACATGATGATTTCCTGTGATCTGCAATTGTCTACAATGTGTATGAAGACAAGTGGAAGGTTATTCCTGAGGTTATTTCTAGAATCAAAACATACTATTTAAACTTCAACTTTATGAAATATACTTTAAACTTCATGTAGTGAGATTCAGTGGTTTCTATATTCAATTTGTATCACACTTTTGGTTTTATTTTTATGTCATGGTCACCAATCTGGATACACACCTTCATTTGTTTGTCAAATGAATAACCCACAAGAAAATATATGTAGTACTTAAAAAGTAAATTCTCACGACTTTTATTTATATAATCAAACGGGAAATGAAAAGGAACAACAATGACTACTAACAGTAATTCCCTATTCCTAAAAAAAGCTAAAAAATAAAATTTCAAATCAAGAAAAATAAATTATTTAGTTTGAAAACTATGTGAATATAACTTAAATTTCACAATAGAAAGAAATCCCTTAAGCTTTTATTTACTAGCGATACTAATTAAAAAAAATCATAATGGAACAAATCCCTTAAGCTTTTATTTCCTTACTCTACTAATAAAAAAACATATTATATTTATTACTATAAGGTTTAACCTATCATTTATTACTATATAGTTAATGAATAAAAATGTTTAACCCATCAAAAATTTTAAAGACAAGGTTAATAATAAAAAAATAAAAATAAATATTTTTATGAATATATATATAAACTATTAAGAAAGATTGAGATTATTTAAAGGAATTGTTATATATTAGTTTTTATTTTCTTTTCCCTTAAATATAAAATTAATTTAAGATCAGGGTTGATTATGACTAATAAAGAAAAATAAACTTGAAAAGTCTACGAAAGAAAAAATAATTTAATACTTTTGTCCATGTTCTTTTATTGTTTTTTGTCCGTGTAGCCGTTTCATTGTTTTTTGTCCATGTTGGACCAGTCAACCACTAACTGGGTGCTTTCTTTTTAATTTTTTTTCTATCGATGTGCTCGACACGTAACACTCAGTTTAACTTATCTGTTTTATACAATGGAAGAATCCTCAAAAAAATTTACCATCGAAGTTAAAACTCTTCATGGTTCGTGTATAAATTAATTTTTACACTGGAAATTAACAAAACCAATGATATAATTAATTTATGTAAATTTAAAAAGTTTCTGAATTTTTAATATTTAAATTATGTAAAGCATAATTTTGTAACAAATAATTTAAACAAAAATTAGTTTGATTAAAGTGATACATAAAATCTGTAGGACATTTTTCATTATTTTATTTTTTTTACTTATTATTTCTGAGGTGTTTTAGAATTTACAAGTGCCATGATATTGAAATACACGGCCTCAATTTTAAGATGAGAGTAAAGTATGCATATAAGATTACACTTTGATAAATTCACATAATCAATATTGTGTTTAGCTTTATAACAAATTTCCATGTTGGAAAAATCTACATTGTGTTGATGTTGACTTTGTTCATATAGCTCTCTTCTCATAGCTTGAAAAAATGTATTTTTGTTATTGTTGACCTTATTATTGGGGTAATTATTTTCTTGTTGATCTTGATTACTTGTGTCAACTTGAGAGTGGAGATTTGCAGAGTCTTTCATATTGCTAGAAATTCACAAAGGGAAGCTTCTTGTCCTCTATTGAATTTGGACCCATTCTAAGGTTATTGAGGTTGTGCCATGCATTTCCTAGAAAAATATTTTTCTTGGTGGTGTTGCCCTTGCTATTCTCCATATTATGTTTACATCTATTTTGAAGTTGTTGAGATTGAGTTTGAACCCATTCCAAATTTTTTGAGGTTGTGCCATGCATCTCTTAGAAAAAATATTTTCTTGGTGGTGTTTCCCTTGCTATTCTCCATATCATGTTTGCACCCATTTAGAAGTTGTTGAGATTGTGTCATGCATGTCTTGCTTACTTCTATCTATTTCATTGTTGTAAAAGGTGTTCTCTTAGTGGTGTTGGCCTTACTATCTTGCATATTGAGTTTGTATCAATTCTAATGTTTTTGAGATTTCTTAGAAAAGATACTTGGTGATGTAGACCTTGCTATCCTCCATATTGAGTTTGCATATTCATGTCAATTTCAATAAAAAATACTTGCTTGGTCGTTTTGACTATGCTATCTCCCATATTGAGTTTGCAATGATTCCAAAGTTATTGAAGTTGTGCCATGCATGTCTTGCTTACCTTTGGTAATTTCATTGTTAGAAAAGTTGCTTTCTTAATGGTGTTAACAGGGCTATCTTCCATATTGAGTTTGCAATCATTCTAATGTATTCAAGCTTTTGTGATCCATAATGAATTAAACAAAGTCTTATGATAGAAATCACATGAGAGAATTTTTTTTGGCCGACACGTTTTGAACCAACAAGTGTGGTTCATCATTAGGACCATATGAAGAGGTAGACCAAGACAAAGGCTTAAAATCTATTTAAGCCTTTGCCATGGTCTGCCTCTTCATCTGGTCCTGATGATGAATTGATGATGAACCACAATTGTTGGTTCGAAACGCGTTGGCCAAAAAAAATTCCCTCATGTGATTTCTACAGTAAGACTTTGTTTAATTCATTTTAATATTCTTAACAATAATGCAAGTGAATATCATTGCATTGACCTTGATATTTTCCATATTGAGTTTCCATACATTTCAATGTTCTTGAAAATAAAGCATGTCCATTTCATGGCCTAAAAGGTGTTTGCTTGGTATTTAGCCTTCATATTTAGTTGCATACATTCCAATGTTCTTGAGAATAACTTCAAAAGGTTTTTGCTCGGTAATGTTAACTTTGTAATCTCCCCTTTTCAAATTGCACACATTCCAATATCCTTGAGAATAACATAGGTATAAAATAATGAATCCAAATAAGATCGAAATGTTGGATTCATAAAACTCTATAACAAGTCATTCCGCCTCTATTTAAAACATAAAAATATTTTATTTCCTAAAAAAACCATGTTAATCTTATTATCTTGCATATAAAATATATGCAATTCCAATATTCTTAAAAATAATACACCATTACATTGTACTACCTAAATTCCATGTAATATTAAATACATCGTATTATAGGCATATAGGTTGTTAATATTAACCTTGTTATCTTCTCAATATAATTTTCATTAAACTCAAAATTATTAAAATTATTTTATTGAAATTTTAAAATTGACCATTATTATACGAAATTAAATATAAAAATTGAAGAAGAAAGGTGTTTATAAATTTATTTCTCGAATTCATAGTTATTGGTTTTTTCTAGTTCTCCAGTTGGCTCACTGATCTTTATTGCTGGATCTTTCTCGAATTCTACTGACCGAACAAGGAACCAATAGATGAGTTGTTCACCACGCCATTAGGGTTTCGGTTGCACAAATTGCGAAACACAACAAGACAATCGCAAGCCAATTGGTCCCTTTTTCATTACTTAAATGAGCTGCCTCATTTTTGTGATCTCTGTTATTCATTGATTTTCCCCTCGAGTTTCTTCCGTTAGATAGAAACGCTGATCTGTTATGACTTGAGTTTTTCTTCATATTTATTTTGACCTCATTCACATTCTGTGGCGCCTTACTTCGTTCCATCTCTCTGGGTTGTGGTTATCAGTTGGGTTCGATCCGGCCTGGTACGGCATCGAGTAAGTGGTTGTGTTTAACCGTTCCAGGTAAGAAGAGTGTAATTCTGGTACATGAGTCTTTGGCTTGTCTGATTGCTGTGATATTAGGTGTCCGTCTTGTGCTTGGCGTTGCAGATTTTACAAACGTAAACGTGAGCCTCCGGCGTGCCTGTCTGCTGTGGTATTCAGTTCGTTCAAAACGTCTAGTGCTTGCCTTTGCAGGTTTTTCAAACGGTCTGTATCTGCCAACTTCATATTTAATCGACCTGGAGCGTAAACATGGGCTTATATCGCTTATTCTCTTAACGAATCGAATCAAACCAAGTAATTGTTCGTCAAATAAAATTTTCGAACACCAGCAGTATCAGCCCCGACCGTGTTTCGCTAGCTGTAGTGCATCTGATTATGGAGGGTTTTGCTGTTCTTCCAAGGGAAATAGGTCGACATTGTCTGCTAAGGGTGCCTTACGACTCTCATGCAAACCTCAGAGCTGTTTGCAAAAGCTGGGAGGCCGCTGTGAACCTTCCCCAGTTTTATGAAGACAGAAAAAAGTCTGGGACTTCGCAGCAGTGTATATGTTTAGTGGAACTCCGGGAATATCTTGCCCCTGATGATGATCTAGAATTTGTGGTTTCTGTGTTTGACCCTTTGCGAGGCACCTGGGAAACGCTTCCTCCCCTTCCCCATTTCCCAGGTTCTCACAATGGGATTCCACTCTTCTGTGACTGCGTTTGTGTCAATCGAAAGCTGGTTTTGATGGGCGGATGGAATCCGTCAGATCTTTACCTAGCAGAGGCACTCAAGACCGTTTTCATCTATGACTTCTCATCTGGAAAGTGGAGCTCGAATCTCCGGTGCTTTCTCGGTATCACCTCAGGGTCTCCTTTACGTTGCAGGTGGACACGATGACTACGAAGAATATCTGCGATCTGCAGCGGTTTACAATGTGATTGAAGACGAATGGAAGATTCTTCCTGAGATGTGTGAAGAACGGGATGAATACTATGGTGCTTTTAGGGACGGCAAATTTTTCGTTATTAGCCGTTATAATAGTGAGTTGAGCGATCGATTCAAGCGGAGTGCGGAAGTCTATGATCCAGAAACAGGGGCATGGACAACGCTGAAAAATATGTGGACATTAGGGGAAGGGAAAGGCCCACAGTCTTGTGTGGTCGCTGCTTCTTCTGGGCGCTTGTACTCGTTCCAGAAGCGGCAAGGAGTGATGGAATATGACTCCAACGAAAACCGTTTGGAGGGCAGTAGGTTCTCTTCCAAAAACCCTTACAAGGATTTCATTGTGGGGGATTTTTTGGTAAAATCCTAAAAACAAACAAAATTCAAGTACAGAGAGGCAATGCTCTGTTTCCTTTATTCTAGGATCTTTTTGCAGAGGGAAATTTTTTAAAAAAAATTACTCAGAACAGAGTATTGCATCACCATAAAAAGATTTCTATTCATTAAAACAAATTTACTCATACATATTCATCCTCTTTGCTGAGAGGGATTCACCCAAAAAAAACAAAGTTACTCTGCTCTTCTGTTACAGTTGATTTTTACACCGCTGTGTAAAATCTACATTCACCTTCACTGTTGTAAAAATGGCTTTTACATTTACTGTTGCAAATGTAAAAAAACACATTATGCACTTTGCATATTACAAAAAAACACTTCATGGCTTTTACATTTACTGTTGCAAATGTAAAAAAACACATTATGTACTTTGCATATTACAAAAAAAAACTTCCAGCACACAAGCATGCTCTGTTCTATTTCATTTCATCTTCGCCTTCGCTCCTGCATTGCTGTGCGTTCTACTGCTTCATTATAGAATGGTCAACAAAAAAAAAACATAACACATACTATGCGTATGCAACAACAAAACCAAAAAAAATTACCTTGCGTATATGAACTTACTCGCGTAAAAAAAAACATTAAAATTTAAGAACAATTACCTATGCCCATGCCTATTGTAAATTACCCATACTTCCGTAACTATGGAAAAATTAAAACTCCTACCAACATTTTACGAACTACATTAAATCACATTAATCTCTTTAAGTGGGCGGTCAACCAAAAATTTGTCTTACTCCACGCAATGTTTATTTGATGAAGACCCGTATGCATGTTGGAGCAATTGATGGCGAAGATTGATGGAGATTGATAGAGCAAATCGGACGAAGGAGGAGACATCGGATAAGCACTTTTAACCAACATTTACCTTCCGAGAAGTTGTCAGAGGGTGATGTCACGCCTCATCCACGCGTCAACCCTTGAACTTTCTCGAAGCGCCTATGTACGGAAACCACTCCACGCAAAAGCAGTTCCCAGAAACTCACTGGCGGTTTTATGGTTTTGCTGCTGTGGTTTCGGGGTTTGGTACGGCTGCGTTGAAATTACATTTTCAACACTCCCCTTTAATTTCAACTACTGGGCATTCAGTCATACCTAGACACTTCCTCAAGAATTCAAAATTTTTCTGATCGAGTGGCTTTGTCAAGATGTCTACAACTTGTTCTTGAGTCCTGCAATGTTCTAGGACAAATTCTCCATTGTTCACCAATTCTCTGATGTAGTGAAACCTTGTATCAATGTGTTTCGTTCTCTTATGAAACACTGAATTCTTTGACAATGC
The DNA here is from genome assembly GCA_000404065.3 of Pinus taeda. Lineage (NCBI taxonomy): Eukaryota > Viridiplantae > Streptophyta > Pinopsida > Pinales > Pinaceae > Pinus > Pinus taeda. The sequence goes on along the minus strand of APFE030870956.1, from coordinate 31,771 downwards.
AATAGCTGAGATATTGTCACAAAAAATCACAGTCGTTTTTCCCTGCTCTTGGCCTAAGCTCCTCAACATCCTTCTCATCCAAACTGGTTGACGTGCTGCTACTGTAGCTGCCACATATTCAGCCTCTGTTGTAGACAATGCTACAATGGACTGCTTCTTAGAAGCCCATGAAATGGCTCCTGAACCCATATGAAAAACATAACCGAAAGTTCTTTTCCGATCATCAACACTTCCAGCCCAATCACTATCAGTGTATCCAACCAAATTTGAATGTTCTGAGACATTATATAAAATTCCAAACATTTTGGTACCTTTGACATACCTCAAAATTCTTTTTGCAGCCTGCCAATGTGCCCCCTTTGGCCTCTCCATGAATCTGGAAATTAAACTAACAACATACATAATGTCAGGCCTAGTCGCTGTTAAATACATAAGGCTGCCTACAATACTCTTGTACAAATTAGGATCAAAATCCTTGTTGTTGTCCTCTCTGCTGAGTTTTAATCCCATTACTGTGGGAGTGATCGCTGCCTTGCATTCTTGCATGTTAAATCTGCTCAGTACTTGATTTACATATCTTGCCTGTGAGATAAAAATTCCTTTTCATTTTGATCTACTTCTATGCCTAAGAAGTATCTCAAGAAACCCATGTCAGTCATTTCAAATTCCTCTTTCATGACTGATTTAAAATTCTTAATGAGTTGATCATCATTACTTGTAAAAATAACATCATCAACATATAAGACAACAATTAAATTTTACCATCTTTTTCTTTGATGTAGACGGTGGGTTCTCCTTCACACTTGTCGAATTCATTATCCAATAGATATGAATCTATTCTGCTGTACCATGCTCTTGGCGCTTGCTTCAGCCCATAAAGAGCTTTTTTCAATTTGCACACTTTGTGCTCTTCACCTTTCTTCTCATAGCCTAGAGGCTGTTCAACATAAACCTCTTCCTTTAACACTCCATTTAGGAATGCTGACTTCACGTCCATTTGGTAGACTTTCCATTTGTTTTGTGCTGTTATGGACAGCACTGCTCTCACGGTTTCCATTCTTGCAACCGGTGCGAAAGTTTCCTCATAATCTCTCCCATACTGCTACTTGTATCCCTTGACAACCAGCCTTGCCTTGTGTCTTTCAATTTTGCCTTCAACATTACACTTGGTCTTATAAACCCATTTGACTCCAATGACTTCTTTACCTTTTGGTAGCTCAACCAAATCTCATGTCTTGTTTCTTTCTATGGCATTCATTTCCTCATCCATAACTTCTATCCATTTCTTATCTTTGATTGCATCTTCGAAATGAATAGGATCATCAACATGACAATACAGAGCAAACAAAGAATTCATTTCTTCATCATAAATGTCACTCAAGTTTCTAAATTTCTTACCTCTTTCATTCGGTGTGCAAGTGCTTGAAGATGCACTTGAATTTCCTCCTTGTGGTGTGCTTGGAGAAGCACTCTCATTTATCCTCAATGGTGTCCCTTACTGTCCTTTTGTTGGCACTGCTGTTTGGGGATGCATTTCAGCCACCTCCTCATCATCTTCATCATGAGACAAACAGTTTTTAACATTCATTGTTTTCTCTATGCTTCCATCCCAAGCTTCCTCTTCAATGAATTGAACATCTCTGTTGATGAAAAACTTCTTGGTAGATGACATGTACAACCTGTAGGCTTTGGATTTCTCACTGTATCCAATGAAAAGACATTTCTCCCCTTTGTTGTCCAACTTCCTCCTTAGCTGATCTGGAATGTGTGCATAGGCCACACATCCAAAAACTCTCATGTGGGTGACTCATTGCTTTCTCCCACTCCATGCTTCTTCTGGCACTCTATTCATCACTGCTTTTGTAGGACACCTGTTCAGAATATATGCTGCACAATTTATAGCTTCTGCCTCTTCCTCTATTGTTTCCTCTGCCTTGACCTCTTCCTCTTCCAAAGGACATCTGGGTCTTAAAGGCTTGTTCTAGAGATGAGTTTTCATTCCTACTCAATCTCTGCTCATTTGTTATCAGTGATGCATGTAGCTCATCAACTGAAACGTTTGAGAGATCCTTTGTCTCTTCAATGGTGGTGACAATAGCATCAAACTTTGAGGGTAAGACCCTCAATATTTTCTCCACAATCCTCCTTTCTTCAATGGTTTCTCCATGGGTCCGCATCTGTGTGATCAGACCAATTACATGTGTGAAGAATGAGTCAATGTTGTCTGACTCCTTCATGTTCAGATTCTCAAAATCTCTTCTCAGCAACTGTAATTTTGCTGTCTTTACTTTCTCCATGCCTTGATAGGCTGTCTTGAGAGTTTGCTATGCTTCTTTGCATGTCTTAGCTGCTGCTATCCTTGGAAACACACTCTGGTCCACTGCTTGATACAAAAATACAAGGGCTTTTGATTCCTTCTTCCTATTGGTCTTTAATAGATCTTTCTCTCCTGAGTTAATCTATTAAACTCATTTTCATCTGCTGGTTCTTCATAACCATCTTGAACTAATTCCCATAAATCTTGACAGGGAAACAGGACTCTCATGGTTATTGCCCAATAGTCATAGTTTTTCCCATTAAACTGTGGGAGCTGGGTGTTAAACATACCCATACCAGTGCTTGTGTTGGCCATTCCTTGCATCCTTAGTTATACTACTGCAACAAAAGACTCCTCCCTTCAGCGTCTTTGTCACCTTCAAAGAGCCTAAGCCTGCTGTGATACCACTGTGTGGGGATTTTTCTGGCAAAATCCCAAAAACACAAAAATTCAAGCACACAGAGGCAATGCTCTGTTTCCTTTACTCCACAGGATCTTTTGTGCACAGGGAAGCTTTAAAAAAAATTGACTGAAGAACAGAGTATTGCACCACCATAAAAGATTTCTATTCATAAAAAAAATTCACTGATACATATTCATCCTCTTTCAGTCAGAGGGATTCACCAAAACATTTCAACAAAATTACTCTGTCTCCTTTGAAATTTTACACCACTGTGTGTAAAAATTTCATTTACATTCACTGCTGTGTGAAAACAAAGATTACAAGGATTTACTGTTGTAAAAGAAATAAAAGGTTCAACACAATGCTGTGTGAAAAATTACATATTCACCAAAACTTACTATTCCCTTTTCACTGCTGTGTGAAACAATTCATGGTTTTTCGATACATACTTCCCCCTGGTTTTCTTCATTCACATCTTCTTCGCTCCTGCACTGCTGTGCGTTTTACTGCTTCATTACAGAATGGTCAACACAAAAACATAACCCCTACTATGGTATGCAACAACATAACCAAAAAAAAATTAAAAATATTAAAATTTAAGACAATTACCTATGCCCATGCCTATTTTAAATTACCCATACTTCCATAACTATGGAAAAATTAAAACTCCTACCAACATTCTACGAACTACATTAAATCACATTGATCTCTTTACGTGGGGGGTCAACCAAAAATTTGTTTTACTCCACGCAATATTAACTGCAGGCTCGTGTGCAACTTGGAGTGCAATCAACGGCGGAGAATGCAGGGGTAGATCGGACAAAGGAGATGAATATCGGAAGGCCTTTTTAGTCGACATTTACCTTCCGATAAATGTCAGAGGGTGATGTCAGGCCTCATCCACCCGTCAACCCTAAATTTTATCGGGCCCTTGTGTACGGAAACCACTCCATACCAAAGAGCGGTCCGATATGCCTCAAGCGGGTTTGTGATTTCGGTGGTGTGGTTTCGGGGGTTGGACCGCTGCGTTGAAATTACATTTTCAACTTTTTTTTCTTTTCTTCTTATTGCTCCTACGAAGAGACTGAAATTCTGCGTCTACTACGGCCTTCCCAACTACAATGAAAATCATACCTCATGCAATAAAATATAATCTTCTTTTCCCGAAAAATCCAAACTTTTTATTATTAAAAGAGAAAAACACCAAATTAATATATATGTATATATTTTAACATATTCGTTTCTTCAAACATAACTTTAGAGCGTTATATCTGGCTCAAAATTACTTAAGCCTATGTCCGTATCCTCATAAACTGTAAGATTGTGTTATATTTATAAAACTATAATATATGATGATTAGGTCCAGGCGAATATAGGATAGAAAATTGATCTATTTGATAGTATGATATTACCTTTATATTATGATATTGTTTTTTAGTATCGTATGATAACTTTGTAAAGTTTTTATTTTTATTGACATTCTTTTTATATTCTTGTAAGATTGTTGGAAATTTTGTATAATTTGAACGTTATGTGAACCACTGTAATCTTTAATATTAATTCCGCCATAAATCCTTACACAAAATTTTATGTCCAGATTTGAACATGAAACCTCAAGCAGAATGAACCTCACAGAAACCAACCAACATCCTATAGTTAACCTCATCACTGAAGAAAAGCTGTTAAAGGGCAGGCCTATTTGACGATAAAAAAATCAATCTTAGTCATACAAGCTGTTAAAGGGCAGGCCTATTTGATGATAAAAAATGAATCTTTGTCATACCGATATCCTTCGACAATTCTTATGAGGATTTATCATAGTATTTCTGCCTACCAGGACCTTAACCCTGACAGAAATCGTGAGCAACTCATCGCCTTCAGTCTATTCAATTGAGAGATATACCATAACCCTTTGTTCTATGCGATGTCTTCCCTGATCGGTTTGCACAAAAAATCTGTTAGACGAATAATTTCCATAACAATAGTTCTCACAGCGTGCTCTAATCTTTATTAGTTTGGATTACAGCTATTTTTCGATTACAGCTATACGTTATACATCATGAACTTCATAAAGCGAACTGCCATTACTTACTCTCTTAATTTTGAAATTACTCTCTCAATTTTCACAGATATTAATTTTCACTGATTTTCACAGATATTAATTTTGAAATCGCCAGCTGCAACCTCCAAGTACAGCAATTTCAAAGACGAGAAACTGGGGATTGGGAATATGCACTACACTACCAATAATTATTGACAGTATGCAATACTATGATCTTGTAATAATCTTCAATAAATATTTTCATTTATAAGAGAGTAGCCTTCAGATGAAAAAGAGATCGATCCCTGTATCACCGTAAAAATGAGGGATATATATGACCTCTGGAGACAAACTTCAAGCAGCTAAACAAACATTCGCTGGTTTCCCGAACTAGTGACTCGCATCGGGGAAAGGATGTGTATAAAAGGAGAATAAACAGCTTTAGTGATGAAATTGTAACGATAAATTTGGAACATCAGTTTACTGATAAGTAAATCCATTGAAGAAAGTATGCTATTGAAATGGACCCGAGAATGCAACTTACTCGTCGTGGCTTGCAAACTCATAAATCCTGCCGGTTTCAGAGAAGATGATAAGAGCAACTTCAGCGTCACAGAGAACAGAAAGTTCAAATGCTTTTTTAAGCAAACCGTCCTTGCGTTTGTAGAAGGATGAGTGCCGACTGATAGGGTTTAGAATGCGCTTCATCTCTAGCTTCTTCCTTCCCATTTTTTGGTACTTTGCACACCATATCAGAGTTTGCTTTCTCGAGTTTGAGTATTTGTCATGGCCGCACAGCTAGATTTATATTTTAATTTAAATGCTTCAATTGCTCGGTTCCTTTCATGTCAGTTCATTTCATGTCAGAGGCTCATGTGAGAACCTAAAGGTACACTGTTTGTCGGAACAGACAATAAAAATGTGATCGGTGTCCTTCATCGCCGAAAGCGACGTTCCATGGAAAAGACAGCTAGTACAACTATACTTTTTCTGTTCCAAACAGTAAAGCAGAGAACTCTGAACGCTATTAGGTATTTATAGATGCCGACATTTAATAGGGTTAGTTTAGAAATCTGAACGCTATTAGGTATTGATAGATGCCTATTAATGCCTAATAGGATAATATAATTTTTTAATGTATAAATAGATTTAGCAAAATATTTAAATTAGGTTTATTAAATAATTTAAATTCAAATATTTAAAAAAATTGATCATTTTCATTAAAATTAAATTAATTGTAAAAAAATCATTTCTATCTCCGAATTAAACTACTCAGTTGTAATATATAAAATATAAATATATATTTCACCACTTTCTCGAAAAGGGCGTGGTAATCGAGGATTATCTTTGATTGGGTTGGGCATTCTACTTTACCTTGACGACGACTTCACTCACTCTCTCAAACCTACAATCCGCACTATTCTTAAGGATTTATTCATCTTTCATGACATTTTCCAGTTTTAGAATTTTCCCATATTCCGAGATATATTTATTTTAATTCTGAAATTATTTAACTAATTTTAAAATTATATTTTAATATATATACAAAGATTTGTAAAAATATTATTTCAAGAATAAAAAAATATAATTTAAGTATGGGGTTTACGCAGTGCATTATATTAGATATCATTTTGGGATTCAACTGCGTTAGGTAAGTCATTCACCTATGACCATTTCCATGAGAGATAGTCCGTAACTTACTAATTTCTCATGATTTTTGAATAGTTCACTTAACACTCATTGCATCGGGTGATGCTCACAGGGGTGAAGAAGTGGGATTGAAACTAGTGAAATGTGGAGAACGAATCAAATAGCATCAATCATCACTTCCGGGGCTTGCAACCGGTAACCAGGACTTCCCAGGAGGTCACCCATCCCACATCTCCTCTGGCTCAAGCGCGCTTAACTGGGAAGTCCTGGTTACCGGGATGCAAGCCCCGGAAGTGATGATTGATGTTATGTGATACGTTCTCCACATTTCACTAGTTTCAATCCCACTTCTTCACCCCTGTGAGCATCACCCGATGCAATGAGTGCTAAGTGAGCCATTCAAAAATCATGAGAAATTAATCAGTTACGACTACCTCTCATGGAAATGGTCATAGGTGAATGACTTACCTAACGCAGTTGAATCCCAAAATGATATCTAATATAATGCACTATGTAAACCCCCATACTTAAATTCAAAAAGAGTCAAGGGATCTCTACTTGAATGGTTCATGAGGCACAATACTTGCTAAGGTTTTGCAAATGGGGTAGCAAGCTAAGTGGGCTTGATTGTGGGGAAAAACTCCACAGTTAAG